>JAHKKF010534496.1:0-2500 GCA_019740295.1 Labeo calbasu
AGTCAACTAAAATAAGTTTAGTCAACTTGAAATGTTAAGTTGTACTATGTAACAACTTAGATATTTGTGTTTGCTAAACTTAACAGATGGGTAAGTAAGCTGCCTTAAAATTTGAAGTTGACTCAACTCAAATATCTAAGTTGTCACTTAGTATAATTTAACATTCAAAGTTGAATAAACTTTTTTTGAGTTGACTGAACTTAAAATTTTAAGGTAGCCAGGTTACAAATTATTTTAAGTTGACTCAACAAATTGTTTTTTACAGTGCATGTGCAAGTGCAGCTAGGGCAAAAGCTGCTTTAAATGCAAAGGATGGTCACACCAAATGTTGATTTAATTAACAGAAGTTTATTGATAAAGAAAATCTAATTATGCTATTATTTTTGACAGCATTCTCATTTGACAGCATTTTTACACAAGTGCCTAAAAACTTTTAACAGTGCTGTAGCTATGCAGGTAGGTTCGTTGAAGCGTCTTGGAGACGTTGCCACAGTTTTTTCTGGATTCAGTCTGTCTCAGTTTGTTGTGTTTCTTCAGATCATTCCAGACAGACTGGAGAATTATGAGATCAGATCTCTGTGTGGAGCATACTGGCTGTTGTCAGATTTCTTGTGCAAACAAAAATCTCACTGGAATATTACAATTAATGGCAAAATGAACATTTGGAAATGTAAACTGATATTTCCTACTGACACACCACAGCAAAAGATCGAAATAACGAACTTAACATCATTTTTAGCTGGTAAAAATAGTGTTCTAATCATTTTGGCCATCACTGTAAATATGTAAAAGTATTTGTGGTATACTTCCTTACTTTTTATCTTGTATCTAGGCCAAATATGTAAACATTCTGGAGAAATGTAGTACTTTTTTCCTGGGGATAACAACAATAAATAAATAAATGAATTTTGCTTAAAACAAGTAAAATGATCTGCAAGTGGGGTAAGAAAAATAATCTTGTTTTAAGACTGGCAGATATTTGTAATTGTTTTAAGAGAAACACTCACTTAATTTAGAAAAAATACTAAATAGCTAATGTCATTTTGCTTATCTACACTCTTTAAAATAAAGGTGCTTCATGATGCCATAGAAGAATATTTTTTGTCTAAACGGTTCCATAAAGAACCTTTAACATCTGAAGAACCTTTTTGTTTCACAAACGGTTCTTTGTGGTGAAAGAAGGTTCTTCAGATTATAAAAAGGTAAGAAAGAGATGGTTCTTTAAAGAGCCTTTGACTGAATGGTTCTTTGTGGAACCGAAAATGGTTCTTCTATGGCATCACTGTGAAGAACCTTTTAAAGCACCTTTATAGTGTAGTAACTGCATCTTGATTGAACGATTCTTAGATATTTAGACTACAAACAAGCCAAGATAAGCCTTTTTTTTTTTTTTTTTTTTTTTTTTGCAGTGTTTGAGTACATAAGTGTTCATATGATTTTCACATTTTTATGTACATCTCAATTTGTCATTATTAAAAATTGTGTGCATATGTGTGTGTGTGTACCTACTTAACCATATTTTGGGGACAAATTTGTACCCAAAAGCGAGACAAAAAAAAAAAAAAAACCCTTTTGTGATGTCTTCATTTGCAGAACTGGTATAAAAATAAAGTAAAAACTTTTTTTTGAAATAGTTAAAATATAAAGTTTTCTGTGAGAGTCTGTATATAAAAACAACAGAAGTCCATGTATTGTCCACATTTAGATAGCTAAGTAAACATGTGTGCATCTGTGTTTGTTTGTATTATATCAGCCGCCCTTTCTTTCTAAATCTCAGCATCTACCATTTAAAAAAATCACATTTCAGTATCTTATTATTTTAAGTCTTTCCCCACCAGCGTTTTTGAAAAAAGTTGCCAGCCACCGCCAGCATTTTTGATCATTTTTACTTAAATTTCATGACTAACAGAATATTTTGTTGTAGGAATATCTGAACATGCATCAAAATAAAGAACAGATCCTATACTTTTAATTCTAGCTTCAAGCATTCCTTATTTGTCAACAGTTGAATGTAGATACGTTTCATACAAAAAGCTGAGAAAATCGATGATCAAGTATAATGATCAAAGCAAAGATGCAGTTGATCGCTCCAATCAGCACCACCAAAGCTTCCTTTACGGCTTCCTGACCCTGGACCACAAAACCAGTCTTAAATAGCTTGGGTATATTTGTAGCAATAGCCAAAAATACATTGTATAAGTCAAAATGATCGATTTTTCTTTTATGCCAAAAACAAATCATTAAGATATTAAGTAAAGATTATGTTCCATGAAGATATTTTGTAAATTTCCTACCATAAATATATCAAAACTTAGTTTTTGACTAGTAATATGCATTCTTAAAAACTTCATTTGGACAATTTTAAAGGTGATTTTCCCAATATTTTGATGATTTTACAACCCTTAGATTGCAGATTTTCAGCTAAATCTCAGCTAAATATTGTCCCAATAGAAAACTTATTTATTCAGCTTTCAGATGATGTATACATCGCAGTTTCAAA
>JAHKKF010534496.1:7500-37869 GCA_019740295.1 Labeo calbasu
TTGGCCTAGAGAGTCCAGAGAATTGTACTGCAGTGTTTTTTTTTGTTTGTTTGCTTGTTTTTTTCTCTCCAGATTGAGCAAAAAGCCTAGGACTAGTTTGCAAAAGTTTTTTTTTTTTTTTTTTTTTTTTACATCTTCTCAATCATTTAACAAACGGTTTGATTGACAGCAGTGGTTCTATAGAGGCAAAGTTGTCCGGAATGAGGAGTTCTATCGTTTAATATGAATATTGCGCATGTGTAAAAAAACTGTGCAACGTACAATTGTTTACGCCCTTGAATAATGTGATATCGCATTATTTCTTTCAAATTTCTCTCAGACCTTTGGGGCCATGAGTCGAATAGGCCCACAGAGTTTCGTTCCGATCGGCCTCTGTTACCTTTTCTAACAGGTGCTCAAAATTTATTGGCCAATAGTGGCCATATTTTTGGAGATATGCAAATGTCCTCATAGACACTTGTGGCACTTCGGACCAAGACCGTGCACACCAATTTTCATGCTGATAAGAAGTTCTAGCAATTTTTATTTTTTTCCCCTCTTATAGCACCACCAAGTGACCAAGCTTCACGAGTTCCTGTGAACTCAGATTGAGCTCTTACATAAGTGTTCTGAGTTTGGCAGAGATACCTCATTCCATTCAGGAGTTACAGACATAATGTTTTGGCATCTCTTTGCGACAGTGTACGTTTTTTTTTTTTTTGATAATTAGTGGTATTCACTCTGCAGAGAATCTTTCCACACTGGTTTGGTTCAGATCGGGTGAAAAACCTAGGACCAATTCTCAAAAATAGTTTTTTCAAAATATCCAAAATACCCGAAAATATCGCATTTTGTCCAGCGCGAGCCAAGGATTCCAACGACATTAGACACTTGAGCCCGCAACTGACGGTTTAGGAGTTATGAGCAATTTCGTAGTTTTTGTAGCGCACCTGTCAGGCCGACTAGGGCGAGCCTTGGTCACGTTGTAGGTGGCTTGAGTACTACCATCCCTCCAAGTTTCAAGTCTCTATGACTTACAGTTTGGTCTGCACAATCAATTTTTATGCAGAGATTGCTGTTCCGTGACCATTCTAACAATTACAACAGGATTTCAACGCTACACGCTTAAACCCATAAATATAAAAAAAAAGAGTGAACAAATGTAATTCACTGTGAAATTGGGACAAATTACGAAAGTTTTTTACAAGTTTCAGGCTAAAAACACAAGTCTGTCAACAGTTTCTAGTTTAAGAGATGCTCTGACACATGACACTAAGTTCCCACTGGCACTAAAAATTCATTCAGATGGGGAACTAGTTGCTGGAACAAATAAGTGCTTCTTGGCTAGTTTGCAGGAGAAGTGAAATTACTTACTGGTGCTGTCTTTGGCACAACAACATTAATTTTCAACAACGTTTACGATATTCTATAAATTTATATGGCTTATTCAAGTATCGCTATAATATTTCATAATATAATTGATATATTGCAGACATTCACAAGCAGCTAAAATATATTTATTTTATTAGCAAAAGTGTTAAAACAATATGAGGTGACCTCTTTCATGTAAAATAAATTAGTTTTTATTAAGCTACTGATATGACTGACATGTACATCATTTTTATAGAATTAACTAGTGCTGTCAATCAATTAAAAAAATAATAATAATCACACTTTTTTTCTGAAATTAACTGCGATTAATCCCATCTAATATTAAAGTTTTTAAATATATTTTTATACTGCAATAATTTCACATTCAATATTCTAATTAATGTAGAAACAACATAAAAGCAGTAGTTTTATACTTGTTAAATATATATATATATATATGTATATATATAACTGAAGGTGAGTATCACTAATACCAATATTACTGATGTTTATAGGAAATTGCTCTTTATTTTGTAATATTTAACCATTGACTATAGCCATTCAACATTACAGTATAATTGAGAGCTATCAATTTTAACATTTCTTAGACTTAATAAAATCTTCTAACTTAAGTTAACTTAAAACAATCTTCACATAAACCTATTATTTACCTGTGCCCTTCAGCAAGTAGGAAATATACAGAAATTGAATATATTTTTCAAACACTATATACTATATTAAATATAGAAGAATCCTTACAGCTACAAAAAAAATATATAAATTTCCTTTTTTTTCTTTTGTTCTTTGATTAATAGTTGTCACAACAGCTTGGTTATTAGGTTATGTGGCTGCTATTACTTTAAGAGCTTCCCCTGCTGAAAGTGAAGCGGATCTGACACGCATGCTTGTAGTTTCATATCGCATTTTAATACTAAATGATACAGGTTACAGTGCACGCCAACGCACTGTGTGTGGAATTGAAACACAAGTGCTACGAGCACAGTATAACAACTGACAGGAGAGGTAAATTCGTTTTTACCGACATACAAGTGAGGTCATACGAATTCGTACGAATTAGCCACCTCGTAAAATACGTATGAATTGCCGAGAGATAGCGTTGTCTCATCAGACTGCAGTTCATCAAACTAAATACACACACCTTGCCAAGAAAAAAAGAGACAGAAGCAGCAGTTGTGAGTGGGGTGGCCAACCGTGGCCCCACTCTTGCGTTAACTGCGTTAAATATTTTTAATGTTGTTAAACTGGAAAAAAAATAATCACCTGTGTTAACACGCTCATTTTGACAGCAGTATAATTGACATTGAAGAGCACATCATTTTAAACAAACAAGTACAATCAGCTATATTATGCATAAAACTTATTTTATGTGTGCGCCCCTTTAAGAATTGCTTAACTTAAGCTAACAAAAGCTCCATACAGGAGTGAAGGAAACAGGTCAGACCCACAGATGGAACCCAAAAGATGGCAGAAAAGCATCAGGAGCCTGCATCAGGGTAGCAGTTGGGTATGAGAGGAGAGTATAGTAGGTAGAGAGGGGGCGAGGAGAGAGGAGAGGGTGGAAAATGGGGAGAATTCAAGAGAGGAGTTTTAAAAGCAGAGCGGACGCAAAACCTGTTTAAGAAAACCCCACTGGAACCACAATCTGCCTCCCCACCCGACCATGTGTGTGTGTGATTTACCAACAAAGAGAAGCGTACCAGCACGGCCGGTCCCAGATATACACCCACTCACACACTCATACGCAACTTCACAGGACTTTCCCAACACTCATGGATGTGTAATTGTATAACTCATAAAAACAGGGATCGCCGATGGCCAAATATGCACATATACTCCTACGACACAAATATTGTTAGGAATATAATCACAAACCAACAACTTCACAGCAGAAAACACTCACACATATAGTTCACAGACTGAACCACTTATATCACACGGACTATTTTCATGTTGTCCTTATTATCTTTCTGGGCTTTGAACATGTCAGTTGTGTTGAAGTCTATGCAGGGTCAGAAAGCTTATCAAAAATATCTTAATTTGTGTTCTGACAATGAAAGGTCTTACGGGTTTGGAACGACGTGAGGGTGAACAATTAATGACAGAAACTATCCATTTAATATTTTTTTAGGAGTTTAGCTGTTTACGGTCGCTGGGCATCAGCGCAACTTGCCACATTAATATCGACATTATTTTGTGTACAAAATCCACTGACAAAGCGGTGATATACCCCAAAGCAAACACATTCACATGAATTCATACTGTATATATTCATAATTCAAGCTGTGTATTATTTGCGATAATCTCTGACTGTCCTTGGGGATTACAGATGAGTGAAGCACTAATACACAATAATCCTCCCCCTCAAAACACACAGTCTCTATATGACATCACCGTCTGCTTTGTGACCTCACAGGGTCATTCCCCTTCAAAGATCTTTGATGCTAAAGGCCTTTTATGTCCATTTTTCCAGTTGTATTTTTTATGATGTAGTATCATCAAACCCACTCTTCATATTTTATGTCCTACATCTTTCTCAGCTTCCTCCCCCTCTTGCTCTCTGGTCTCGGATCGGGACATATCTTTCCTAGTCTCGTCCAGCCTCAATAACATACAACAAAACACAAGGGTCTGCTGATAAAAACACAAAAACAGAGAGATAGCAAAGATTTATGAGTTCATCCGCCCCCCTTCGCCCTGGGCTTAATCATTTCTTTTGTTCCCCTGAATTCAAGTTTTCAAGAATCTTGTAGCTTCACACAAACATAGGACTTTCATAGCTTTTCATAACATATATATATTATATCTTTATTGCATTTGTACAAATAATTGATTATGTGGCATAAACATGGTTTTGTTCTGTTATTTTGAAAGGAAATACTTCTAATTTGTCTATGCATACTATGTAGTGAAATTTGATTTATTTAGTTATAGTAGTTAGTTTAAATGCCTTATATAAATTATATATTCCTATATTTTCCTAAAATTTAAAGGGATAGTTCACCCAAAAATGGAAATTATGTCATTAAAGGTGTCATATGATGCGATTTTATGTTTTCCTTTGTCTTTGGGGTGTTACAAGCTGTTTGTGCATATATAAGATCTGTAAAGTTGCAAAAATGAAAGTCTCTAACCCAAAGACATATTCTTTATAAAAGTTAAGACTCAACCACGCCTTTGTGAAATGGGTCATTAAAACACATGTGTGGGAAGATTTGCATAACACCACCCAAATGTATATGCAACGACAGAGCTGTAACTTTTATTCTCGCTGTAGTATTGTTCCAGCTACCGCCATGTTGTGGAGACGCTGTGTGTTTCGTGCAAAAGCGAAACTACTTAGTTTGGCCTTTCAAATGAGTACACAGCTAGAAATCAGTGGTTAATTGATATTTACAACACTGTTAAAGAACAGTACAACGCAAATATCCAAGTGTGTGCAGCTCATTTTACGGAGCACTGTTTTCTGAACCTGGGAGAGTAGCCTACAATGCCAACTGTGCACACTATAAAGTGGGGCAATTCCAACTTTGCAAGGAAAGTCTGGCATTTCTGACTCACAGCCTGTAAGTACGTTTTCATATTTAAAGCATTTACATGTGCTTGAGGTATTCGGTCAATCACAACGCTCTAGATAGCTGGCTAATCAGAGCACACCACCCTTTTCAGAATGATGAGCTTTGTAAAAATCGAAGCGTATCAGAAAGGCGGGGCAGAGAGGAGCAACAATAATGTAGAGTATATGGAAAATGTTTTTTGAACCTCAAACTACGTGAACACATTGCATTACACCAAATACACAAACTAATGTTCTCTTTAGGCAACATCATGTTGTTCCAAACCCGTAAGACCTTTGTTCATCTTCGCGACACTAATTAAGATATTTTTGATGAAATCTGAGAGCTTTCTGACCCTGCATAGACAGCAATGCAACTACCTCGTTCAAGACCCAGAAAGGTAGTAAGGACATCATTAAAATAGTCTATGTGACATCAGTGGTCTTTATTCAACAATTTCTTCTTCTTCACAAGAATAGTACAATGAACCTGAACATGGACTAACCCTTTAATAGTCCCTTTAATTAACCCTTTAATTTCCATATAAATTTCACCAAATGGCAGTTGTAAGTTTGTCTACATGATTACAAATAATTTTGGAAGATAGAGTTTTGAGGGAACCAAAAAAAAAAAAAAAAATTGTTGTACGGTGATTCACCAAACACTCTTAAAAATAAGGTGCTTTAAAAGGTTCTTCACAGTGATGCCATAGAAGAACCATTTTTGGTTCCACAAAAAAAAAAAAAAAAAAAACATTCAGTCAAAGGTTCTTTAAAAAAAACATCTCTTTCTTACCTTTTTATAATCTGAAGAACTTTTTTTCACCACAAAGAACCTTTTGTGAAACAGAAAGGTTCTTCAGGTGTTAAAGGTTCTTTATGGAACCGTTTAGATACAAAAGGTTCTTCTATGGCATTGTGAAGCACCTTTATTTGTCTGAGAAAGATTGGTGTGCTGGCACTATAACTGAATAGGATTTACCCCTAGAGAAATTAATAGTACTTTTGAATATTTGTAAAATCATATACTCAGGTCAAATGAGGACTCACCTCATATCAAAAGCCTACACTCTAAAAATGCTGGGTTATTGTATTGCTGGGCTCAACATGTTGGGTCATTTTATTGGGGTATTTTTAATACTTTTTACTCAAGCTCTGGGTAGTTTTTCGGTAACTACATTGCTGTGTCATTTTTAATGCTGGGTTATTTTTTCTACCCAACCGTTGGGTTGAGCCTGTCTCTGACGAAACAACCCAACTGCAAAAAAAAAGTCAAAAAAAAAAAAAAAACGCAGGTTTTTTAAGTCCACTACGGGAGAAAGCAGTTCTCAGCGCCACCAATTTGCACTTCTTCAGTGAAATAAAGGTTTGTATATATTTTATAAAGTCTTTACTGTGCTGTAAATTGTATTATTTTACACAACAAAACATAAGGATGAGATGTCAGTATTGCTGTTGCCTCTAGTAATTCTGTGTGTGTTTTTTATGAGTTCCACTCCATGTTAAACTAGCGATCTAATATATATTTTATTAAAAATAGCCGACTTAAATAAAATAACCCAGCAAAAAACATTTAACCCAACCAGCTGGGTCAAAATAACCCAGCATGTGTTCTGTCCAATATTTACCCAGTACTGGGTTGCCAAATAACCCAGCATTTTTTAGAGTGAAATGTTGATATCAAATGATTGAAAAAAAAAAAAAAAACATGCAACCCCTATGTTGACATTCTCATTCGTGAGGAAAAAAAAATCATGGCTGACTATTCATTTTTCAACAACAGCATCGCTCCCCAAAAAGTTTTCATTTTGCATGATGTTGCATTGATGCTGCTAGATGTCAGTTTAAATCTAAGATAAGACAACTGCTTTGTTGACTTGTATTGATTATATAATATACTTGTATACGATTAATCCATAGCTTAATGAGAATTTGTTCATAAGCTCATCAAGATCACATCATATTTAATGCAAATTTCTTGCAAACTCCAAACCAATCCTGAATTATATTCTTTACGCTTAATGTAATTCTGTATGGCAGCACTGGAAGTAGGGAATACAGCTAGGTGGTTCTTATGCTGGATTGCTACTTTGTTTACTTTAATTGGCCAGCTAGCAAGATAACATGAGCCAACATAATCAAATTACCACAGAGCACAACAAAAAACAGAGTCGGAGAAAAAAAAAATTAAGATTCATATCATAAGCTAACAGTTTCAGCCACAAATAATGAATAGAATGAAAGCAGAAGTCAAGAAATTTCTGCAAAACTGCATTAGCTTAATGAGAGCAATCAATCAATAGGGAGCAAATTAAAAAATAATAATAATAATTAAATTTTCCCTTAAATTTAAGTAGATTTCTACATGTTCACTGCAGAACCCGCGTACAAGTTTCCCAATCCGCTCTGTGCTGCAAAATCCTGCATATAAATTACAGAAACATCTGCAGAGTGGACTGCAAAAATATGCCTGCTATAAACACACACACACACAAACTTGTAAATTGTTCATGGCCAAATACCCATGATGCAGTAGAGTATCAAAGTCGCCGCACACGCTCAGCACTGACCGGAACCGCGTATATTCACTCTCTGAGGCGGCAGCCCCATACCGGTTATCAGGGGCCCAGCACTGCTCACATTGCCTCAACAGCACGAGGGGAAGTTAGGCACTGCAGAGGATTGTGGGGGATCAACATTTGTCCGCCGTCTCTCGCTGTCACTCATCATTACAGCTACCACCATCAATGTAATGTGTGTGTGCGTGTGTGTCCAATGTGTAAGCGAGCCAAAGAAGGAATCGCTCGCTGAATGTGTGGTCTTGGTGCAATTGGCTTTACTGTATCCCTTACACACACAGATACAGGCAAACATACACTTTTTGCCCCATCTCTACAGGCTATTTGCGGAAGCTAAGTAGCATTTTGCGCTGGATGCTAGCGTCGTAGACGGTGAGTGGGCGGGACTAAAGCCCGGAGGCATTACAGTCTTTTATGTCTATGAGAAATCAGACGTAGGCTGAAGAAACGGGGGGGGTTACAAACGCGCAAAATGGCCTCCAACCACTCTGTCGCAAAACAAAACTGTCTTTTCTGGACCACCAACGAGACCAACACCCCGCGTGATTTTCTTTGCACTTCCCTTTAATTGGTGTTAACCAGATTAGCGGCGTCAAAGGCTACAAATGTTGACGTCGAAACAACTCGGGCCCTGTGGCAAAATCTCCAATGCAAAGCGAGAATGGCTGTTTCAAAAATGCTAAACACAAATAAACAAATGGCTGAATAAAAGCTAAAACGTGCGCTAATGCTTTCATAATCAAGCAGATACAAAAACCAAGGCGTTTTGAGAACAATTCCATTTGCTCGAGCTTTATTATGACCAACAACAAAGACCCTGGAATTGATATGTTCTAAATAACATCTCTATAACATCTTCCAAGCCCATTCAACAGAAAAAAAAAAAAACATCCCATCCCAGCATTCTCCTCAAAAGTATCTTTTTCAAGCAAGCACTGTGAAGTTCATGTTGACAGATGATCTCTGTGGAAATTGAGACAATAATTACACAGATTTATACGATTTTCCGCCTTGTGGGTTTGGAAAAAGTTAAATGAACAAACGGAAGTGATAATCGGACTGTGTGGGATATGAAAGTGAGACGGGGTGGGTGTGATTACGTATCTCTCTGGGTAAAGTGGCCTCCAAATCATGATGCTGCGGTCGGATACAAGCCTAAATGCCAAATATACACACTCACAAAGGCAATCAGTCACTACTTTTTCCATGGATTGTATATACCAAACAATTCACTTTGATATTTGCACATTTGAGACTAAAAACACCAATTTTATTTCCATGATGTGATGCATTTCAGTGTGAAACTGAATGTTAAAAAAAGGACGTGGGATTACGCTGATATTTATTAATTTGACACGCTATGGAAGATATATTTTATCTGTCCGTGTTCTCTGGACATCATATCCACAACTTTGCATTGTTAATGTCACGCTACTAGTTGAAACACAGAAACTATTTCTTTAATTACATGTAGGCGTATGAAGAAAAGCTGTAGATTGATAAAACAAGATGCGGAAGCGCATCAAAACGAAACGAAAAGTGTATTTTTAGATTTGATTCTGCTCCATTTATATAGCAAGTACAGTATGTGTTATATAGTTCAGAATATTATTATTTTGTCATCTAAAATATATTAAATTTAAATGTAAATTATAGTTTTAACCCTCTGGGGTCTGAGGGAGTTTTGGAGCCCTGGAGAAGTTTTGACCTGCCTTGACATTTGTGTTTTTTAGTATCCTAAAAACATAATGGCTACAGTCTGATTACATTGTAATCAGCACAAATTGGGCTACAATAATATGTAAGCAACATGAATGTACCACGGTTGAATATTCAAAAGGTTTGCTTAAATACAACAATACAAACATGACTTCTTAATGGCACAGCAGTCTGTGCTTTTTCCTTGTAGGTGTTCTTATTGGTCAGAAGCTTCGCATATAAGAAGCATGTTTTTGCATGTATTACTTAGAAGGTTTAAAACATTAATATTAGCATTTCAAAAAAATGGAAATGTGTATAATATAGTATCTTAAAATCAGTCTTGGGCATGTGTGCGTATGGACATTAAGTTTGAAATTTGTGCACAATTTTCATTTATAGGTTCACACTATAGTTATACTGTGCATCTCAGGCCCTGTTTACACTTGGTATTAAGATGCGTTTTGGTCGATTGGATCAAAGGTGCACAATGGAGACACATACACATTTACACCTGCCATTTTAATTTATCTCTTCTGTCCACTCTTGACCAATTCTGACCAGATTACCCCCGTGGCAGGGTTGCAAGGTTTTCATAACAAAACCCACCCAATTGCTTCTTAAAACTAGCCCAAAACCAGCCCAGTCGTGTTTTCGAGGGGGGGTCCCTCATTAAAAAAGGTTGAAAAAAACATTTTTTTTTTTTTGTTGGGGTTCCCCTGGTAAATTTGCATTCCAGGGGCTAAATATGACGTTATTGGGGTCACTTAAACCCGCGGACATGAAAAACAACCCACGGCAACAGTGTTAAAGTAGACAAATTCCACAGGAAAACCGTGGACTTGGCAACACTTCCTCGTGGTGCTGATTACGTCAAGAGGAGAGTGAATGGGTGGATTCCTTTGTCGGCGTCAAAACACGTGCGGGAGGGCTAAAGTTATTGCGCACCAATATTAAAATTAAGCTCAGACGAATTTCACACGTTCGAAAAATTAGACAAAAGAGAAAAATGCGGAGATTAGCCACTTTCAGCAATGGTAGCTTTAAGACCCCGCCGAACACTGTGGATTCGCACTAGAAGTCAGGAGTGGTGGTTGCGCTCGGTACGTTTGATGATCATCGGTGGCTCAAACATTTTCGTATGCGATGGCGCACATTTAATGTTCATTGCGATAAATTGCGGCCACTATTGATTTTGTACCGTCAGTATAAAGTCAGTAGATGGAGAGAAGGCGGTCTTTAGAAGCATTCGAAAAGACATCACGAAAAGAATTCAGATCGAATGGTCGAAAGTGGACAAGCTCAAAACGTTTTACACCTGTACTTAGCGTTGTCACAAATGCATGTTTATACCAGGTGTAAAAAGGTCCTCAGACTCACCAATGCATCATAATTGTAGATATGTCACCAAAAATGTTGCTTTATTTTTGGACTTTTTAGATAATCAGTCTAACACAGTGGTTCTCACTGGGGAGGCTTAACAAAGTTCCAGGATGACTTTTTAATTTTTATTAAAACCTTCATTTACAAAAATTAATAAAACAATCACTAATAAAATCATAAAACACCATGGGAATTTTTATAATGAATATACAATTTCCTTGTTATGCCGAACTCTAAAATATTTTATCGGTAGTATATAGTAAAATGTTTTATTAGGAATTGATTCGATGGTGAAAATGGATATATGGAAGTATGGATATGGAAATATTTATACATAATGAAGGCACACTGGAATCAGGGTTGCCAGGTTTTTACAAAAAAAAAAAAAAACACCCAATTGCTACTCAAATCTAGCCCAGTTGCGTTTCGAAGGGTGTCCCTGTTAAAAAAAAAATGCATTCTTGGGGACATAATACACGTTTTTGTGTCAGGGTTCCCCTGGTAATTTTGCATTTCAGGGGCTAAATATGACGTTACTGGGCTCGCTTCAATCCACAGACATCAAAAACTATCCGCGGCAACAGTGTGAGAGTATCCCAGTTCTGCTGGTAAACTGCAGACATGGCAACACTGACTGGAATGCAAACTTACATTATCATGAGAACATCCTAACGTATCACAATAGTAAAATTTTTATTTATTTTTTTATTTTATTTTACTTTATTTTTTCAAATTAAGCATTATTTTATTGGTGCTACATTTATTCTATTCTGTCATTAATTACTCACCCTCGTGTCGTTCCAAACCTGTAAGACCTTTATTCATCTTCAGAACACAAATTAAGATATTTTCGATGAAATCCGAGAACTTTCTGACCCTGCATAGACAGCAATGGAACTACTATGTTCAAGGCCCAGAAAGGTAGTAATCGTTAAAATAGTCCATGTAACACCAGTGGTTCAACCATAAGTTTATAAAGTTACGAGAATACTTCTTGTGCGCAAAGAGAACAAAAATAATGACTTTAATTCAACAATTTCTTCTCTTCCGTGTCAGTCCACGTGCGTTCACAAGGCGTTCACAAGACACTTATGTGAACGTGCATCGACTGACATGGATTTTAACAATGTCCTTACTACTTTTCTGGGCCTTGAATGTGGCAGTTGTGTTACTGTCTATGCAGGGTCAGAAATCACTCAGATTTCATCAAAAATATCTTAATTTGTGTTCCAAAGATGAACGAACGTCTTACGGGTTTGGAACGACATGAGGGTGAGTAATTAATGACAGAATTTTCACTTTTTGGGTGAACTATCCTTTTAACTAACCCTTTGGATAATGTTATCCAATAGCCTGCATGGCCTTGATGATGTCATACAAGAAGGAAATTTGTTTAGAGGTGAAATTATTGGAGTTATTAGAGCATGATGAAATATTATTGAGAAAAAATAATTTTCCAGGAATGTTTAATAAGAAAATAGAGTCAATTTGATTTCTTGTTGACCTCCAGCAGCCTCCATTCGATCCCAATCCTGATGGGAAGACTAGTGGATCTAGAAGCCGCAGGACTCCGGAGAAAAGGATGTTTGATATCATTTGTTTAAGAAAGAAACAGGTTTATATGGTATCACAGGGAAAACCTCCATTCCATACAGCTGTGGGTCAAAGTCAAACCGAAAGGGGAGTGTCTCTATGGACCAGACAAAGTCTGCCAAAATAAACCCTCACAAAATGCAGGAAACGAGCCCCCTGTTCCACAGGAAATCAAGTCGCCTGTCAAGCAGTCGCCCCTGACATCCCCATGCCCCGTCTCCCAGGTTACTGCGTATTGTTTACTCACTGTGAAAGGGTCAAAGGTCATCCAGACCAAATCTATTTCCTCTTTCGTTTCATTCTCTCATCCCCCCCGAGCCAGGGAGGAACAAAAAGCGAGAGAAAGGGGGGTACAGAATTAAAAAAAATAGATATATATAGAAAGAGAGAGAGAACGATCAGACGGGCGAGATAAGAACTGCGGGTAGGAGGAGGAGGAAGAGCGAGGAAGACGAAGGAGAAGCGGAGGGGGCGGCTTCAGGGGTGTGTATTCAACTCCAGGCTTCCTCCTCTTATGCTAATGCAGCCAATTTCCCCTTTTATTTCATTTCTCGAGCTGAAATCTGCGATCTTTGATAAGGTTGCCACGGAGACCGCCTCTCGGGCGGGCGGATGCGGGCAGGCATGTGATGGAGATGTGCATGTGTGTGAGTGTGTGTGTGCAGGAGCAGTAGGGATGAATAATTTAAAACGGCAGCAGCCCAGAGAGATAAGAAGCCCAGACACACACACTCTCGCTCGCTCACTCACAAGCTCTCACACACACACTCGCACAAAGCTCTCTCGGAGCTCGGCGGACAAAGACAGGTGACCCCACAAGGTCGGTTGGGGGTGTGTGAGGTGGGTTGATGATAGAGGGATGAAAGATGGAGGAAGAGAAGACACAGGGAGGACAACTCTCTCTGGAGAGGGACGGACGGGGGGTTCAAGTATTGATTTGAGACTTTGGAGTCACAGGGCCCGTTGAGTCTGTTTCCATTTCGACGATTCCTTTCCAACAATCTGCTGCTGATACATTCTCATTTACTGCTCACTTGTGGAATGAGTCCTCATATAACTTAAAGGGATAGCTCACCCAAATATTTAAATTCTGTGATTACTTACTCACCCTCACGTTGTTTCAAACCCGTAAGGTCATCGATATAATAGTCCCTGTGACATGAGTGGTTCAACTAATTTTATAAAGCTACAGGAATATGCTTTATGCGGGAAGAAAACAAAAATAACGTCTTTTTCAACAATTTCTTCTCTTCCGAGTCAGTCTTCAGCACACGTTCACGAAAGTACTATGACACGTGACATCTGGGTTCCACGTCAGAACACCACACGTATACGTCCCGTGTCGAAGACTGACAGTGAAGAGAAGAAACTGTTGAATGAAGTCGTTATTTTTGTTTTCTTTACGCACAAAAAGAATTATTGTAGCTTCATAAAATTACGGTTGACTATTTTAATGATGTCCTCACTGCCTTTCCGGGGCTTGAACGTGTCAGTTGCGTTGCTGTCAACGCAGGGTGAGAAAGCTCTCAGATTTAATCAAAAATATGTTAATTTGTGTTCTGCAGATAAACGAAGGTCTTACGAGTTTGGAACGACATTAGTAATTAATAACAGAATTTTCATTTTTGGGTGAACTGTCCCTTTAAGACAACTTAAAATGCAGGCCTCGCAATTTAGATCTTTGTACCATCTCAGTTTGTCCTGATAGAAATTATATAGAGAGCAAATGAAGACTTTAATGCTCAGAAGTTGGTCTTTCATAGCTTTCCTAGATATGTAATTTCAGTATCAACTGTGTGTCATTTTTCTCTAAAAATGTATTCGGAGACATTAAAATAGACATGTACGAAACTGTTGATATAAAGTAAGAGTATTAAGAGAAAATATGAAATACTCTGATGAACTGGTATTAAAAAAAATTGAGATCAAATTAAAGTCTCTGACATTAAATCAATGTCTTGGTATCTAAGAATAAAAGGTAGTCCTACAATTAATGTGGATGGCATAGCTCTGATCATTTGGTTTTAATTAATAAGCAATATCCCAGTCCAAATTGAGATCCCTGACTTTTAATTGGTATCATGGTATCAGAGAATATAGGGAGTACAGTTGTGGAAGAGTACAGAGTTATAAAACTGATGTGGATGGTATGTTCTTTTATTGATTGATTAATTGTTGAGCAATATTTGAGTTCAAATACTTTTTGAAGTATTGACAGAGAATTGACAGAGAAATGACGAGAAATAAGAAAACTCACAAGAAATTAGTTCAGATTGAGATCTCTAACTTTTGATTGTTATCTTGAGTATCTAAGAGTATAGACAGTATGTAATACTACTAATTTGGATTGTATTGCTCTGATAATTTGGTATTTTTTTATTGGATTTGATGAGATTTTTTTTTTGTTCAAACTCAGATGTTCAATTTTGAATACAGATTTTGCCAAATCAGAGCACAGTTTGAGACGATTTTGACATTTATAAAACTCTAAAGAAGATAATTTTTTTTTTTTTTTTATCAGGAGAAATCTAAAAAAAAAAAACCCAGAAGCAGAAACAACTAAGAAACTGAAGAGATCTAATATTTGTGATTCTATTTTTTTTTTTTTTTTACTCCTTGCGAATGTCTCCTGCTTCTCGGATATTTCTTATGGGGGGAAAAAAATGAAAAAAGAAAAAAAGATGCCAGTTATATAAGACTACAGTGTTATAAAACAATTTTAGAGGAATAAAATGTTGTATATAATCAAGCAAATTATATATGAACAAATCCATCTGTAAAACCCTTAAGGATATATACAGTAAGAAAAATGTAAAGTTTGGTTTGTGTAAATACTACTGAAGTGGAGATTTATGGCTCAGTGTAGGAGAAAAAAATCATTTTGAGAAAACGGCTCTTAAAAATATGTATTGCAATTGAAATCTATTGACAAATAGATAAAGTGGTATAAAGGAAACACTTTTTGTACGCTTTGTATGTCTTTTGGATATTTTATTTCCAGTATAGTCTGAAAATAAATAAATAAATAAATAAAAAACACTATGAAAAACCAAAAAGTCCAAAATCTCAAACTGCAGTGTCTCCCTTAATGAGAGTCTTTTGAGTTCGAACTCAGAATTTCAGTTTTTTAATCTATATCTTGCAGTTTGAGACATTGTTGACATTTCTGAAACTCTAAAGACAAATGTGAGATTTCTGGTCTCTGTTTTATCAGGAGACAATCTAAAAAACCCAGGCCTCAGTTTGTTCTCCATTTAATCTCACTGTTGTATAGCAGAAACAACTGAAATACTGGATATATATAATATTTGTGATTTCTATTTCTTATCACTTCTTGCTAATGTCTCCTGCTTCTCAGATATTTCTCCTGGGGAAAAAAAATTAAAAAAAGATGCCACTAATATTTAAGACTACAGCGTTATATATAACTACAGTGGAGGGCAGAGGTCTGGAAATTTGGTATTGTTTTATTTGATGAGCATTTTTGGAGTGCAAACTCAGAATTGCAGTTTTTATATCTTGCAAATAAGAGCACAATTTGAGACATTGTTGCCATTCCTGAAACTCTAAAAAAGACAGTTTTGAGATTACTGGTTTCTTTTTTATCAGGAGAAAATCTAAAAAAAAAAAAACAGGCCTCAATTTGTTGTCCATTTAATCTCATAGTTGTATAGCACAAACAACTGAGATATTGGAGAGATCTAATATTTGTGACTTCTATTTATTTTCACTTCTTGCTAATGTCTCCTGCTTCTCAGATATTTCTCCTGAGGAAAAAAAGGATGCCACTAATATTTAAGACTACAGCATTATATAACTAAAGTGGAGGGTAGCGCTCTGAAATTTGGCATTGTTTTATTTGCTGAGAATTTTTTGAGTTCAAGTTCAGAATTTTGTTTTTTAATCTATATCTTGGCAAATCAGAGTGCAGTTTGAGACACTGTTGCAACTCTAAAGAAGACAATTTTGACATTACTGATGTCTTTTTATCAGGAGAAAATCTTAAAAAAAAAAAAAAAAAAACAAGTCTCAATTTGTTCTCCATTTAATCTTATTGTTGTACAGCAGAAACTGAGATATTATTTGTAACTTTTATTTCTCAGATATTCCTCCTGGGGAAAGGGAAAAAAAAGCCACTAATATTTAAGACTACATTGTTATAAAACTAATGTGGAGGGTAGAGCTCTGAAAATTTGGTACTGATTTATTTGATGAGAATTTTTTGAGCTCAAACTCAGAATTTCAGATTTTAATCTATATCTTGACAAATCAGAGCACAGTTTGAGACACTGTTGACATTTCTGAACCTCTAAAGAAGACAAATTTGAGATTACTGGTCTCTTTTTTTCTCAGGAGAAATTGAAAAACAGAGGCCTCGATTTGTTCTCCATGTAATCTCACTGTTGTATAGCAGAAACAACTGAGATAATAGAGAGATCTATTATTTCTTTTCACTTCTTGCTAATGTCTCCTGCTTCTCAGATATTTCTCCTGAAATAAAATTGCTACTAATATTTAAGACTACAGAGTTATAAAACTCATGTGGGGGGTAGAGTTCTAAAAATTTGGTATTGTTTTATTTGATGAGGTTTTTTTTTGTGTTCAAACTCAGAATTTCAGTTATCGATCTATACCTTGGCAAATCAGAGCACAGTTTGGGACATTTTGACATTTCTGAAACTCTCAAAAAGACAAATTTGAGATTACTGGTCTCTTTTTTTCTTAGGAGAAGATCTAAAAAAACAGGGCCTTGATTTGTTCTCCATTTAATCTTGTTGTATAGCAGAAACAACTGAGATATTTGAGAGATCTATTATTTGTGGCTTTTATTTCTTTTCACTTCTTGCTTTGCCCAAGTTGCAATGTCTCCTTCTTTTCGGGTATTTCTCCTGAAAAAAACTCACAAGACGTTTTACCGATGTCTCAAACTGTGCTCAGATCTATCCAAAGTAATCAAATGATTTCAAAATAACTTAAACATTTCTCATCGAAATCTCAAGATACTTATATGTCTCAGATATGTCTCTCAAAATTCCTTGGACACACAAATGAGATAGTCAATATTCAAACAAAACTGGGAACTCCAGTTGGGAACAATGAAAGCACAAGCAATAAAATGTTAATCTGGGTATTCCCAGACTCAACTCCTAGGTTGATGCCGCCACACACCCTCTGCATTACCTGGTGACTTAGGGTTCAGCGCTGCAGTCGCACGCTTAGAATTTGTGAACACTCCTACACAAACTTACCCAAGCGTTGTGTGCGTCACTGTGTGTGTGAGAGACACATGCAGGTCCATTCTGTTCTGACTCCTGTCTGTCTGCTTCAGCACATTGCTGTCTTTTCTAGCATTACACACACATACAAACACAGGTCATGTGCAGGTGAGCAGTTCAAATAGAGGTGTATGAGGCCACCGCCTCTACCTGCAAAGTCGGCCAATCATAAACACACCACACAGGATGAATGCTGGGAGCCCGTACGTGTGATCCTCATTCAGGCATGACTGGATCATCCGTGCTGGCGCCAGTCAGACCAAAACACTACCTGCGGAACCAGCACACTTGTTGCGTGTGTTTGTGCATTTTTTATTTCGTTTTTACCTCATACGTACATAGAGTACTAAATATTATATATATATATATATATATATATATATTTCCATTTATTTTGCTTATGACTCTTTACGTGTACACCAAGATTATGACATGGTGCAAAATGACACTAAAAATGGTCAAAATTAAACTATTAAAAAACCTCTTATGTACTGTACACATGTGGGACAGGAAGTCAAAAAGGGGACATCCTTTGATGTGGAACGTCTCATCCAAAGTGTTTTGTGCGTGTCCAGTAGCTTCCATCAACACTGCAAATCTTAAAAGAAGATTTCTACAGAAAAGCAGATCGCCATCAGCGTGTGTTTTGTCTCCTCATACCGTGCCTGACATTCCAACCTGGGTCCCGGGACGCTAAAGGCACACACGTACACATGCGCACATACTAAAGCCTATAGGCACACATACATAAAGTTATTCAACAGCACATTTGGTGCATTGAAGTTCATCCTTTGAGCTTAGACTGCTGCTATTCAGTACCTTTGCTAACCACATGGTGGCACTAGACACATTTGAAATGGACCCCGAGAAGGTAGTATTTCCATAAAGTGATAAAAGCCAAACACTGCACATACTGGAGCAAATAGATACTCTAGATAACAATAGCGATACAAACATTCTATACTGGCCCTCTCGAAAATAATACAAGATGAAACTCAGAATTGATCCGACTTCTGACAAACAGCATAACACTGAAACCGCAAATGGTGTGAGGCTTTGAAAACGGCAGCTGATGACACACAAGAAATTTTGGGAGTTTGTTCAAAGTACAAAACACACACATGGTGGGAAACACATCTAAATTCATTATTAAAATGAAATGTATATTACGAAAACGACATTTTAAGGTCTGTTTGAGGTAAAGATGAAAGATGATGCTCTAAAAATCTCACCGAATCAATTTGGGTGTTGCACGGAAAACATCTTATTGTTTTTATAATTCCACATAATCAGAGGTATTTAATCAAATTATTTGCCAAAAATCAAAATGAATTAATGAAAGGGTGGAAATGTGATATTTTTTCTTCTCTCAGTAAAAGTGATCAGTCTTGGATTTACATCAAACCATTTGAATGCATTCTCCTTCTATTTGTCTGTATAATTATTACATTTTGCAATCATTTTCTATTGGAGCGTACAGTGTGAAAAGCAATTGTAGGCAAGCAATTAAATCAGATGTTAATTAAATCTGATCTTGTGTTTGTACATTAATTAAGCTGCAATTTTAATCTAGTAAACCCCGACAGTCTAATAAGAGATGTGGAAATGTGTGCAGGCGCAGAATTAGCTCATTTCATGCCTGTAAATGCTGCTTTTTATTTGTTCATCTCATCAGCGCGAGAACGGAGCGCGGCACAATTCCAGCCTCCCCATCGCAATTATCGGCCAAGTTAACAGAAGGTCAGCCATTATCTACCTTCATTATTTCCCGGCCTAATTCTCGAACCTGGAAGACACACACAGGAAATAAAGCCGGAGCGAGAAAGTATCCAAATTGCAGACGCAGATTACGAACAAACATGCTCACGTTTACGAAGGCGAGCACCTACGGACACTTTCGTTATGTTTATTTCAGCAATAAAGGTTATCAGATGAAATGCTGGTTTCCAAGCGCTCCAGTTCCTGGTAGCAGAGACATAAAAGATAAGTGTGACAATTTTCCCCTGCGGTCAGCATCTTCACACACACTCTCTCGCGCGCATGCTTACGGGTCAGGTTTACTCGAAGAGCGAAGTCTAAACAAATCCCTCTTAAAAAGCATAGGAACAGCACATTAGGCTAATTACAAACTCATTTAAAGCTGGCAAAATATTGATCGTCATGCATTTGGTAGCACACCGGTGGGGGAGAATAAGAAGTATGGCAGGTGTAGATGTAAATTGTTTGTTGGCAGCAGCGAATTTTAAATTACAGTTCAATCATGGGAGGGTGGGCAAAGGGAGGGGTCCCTTCTCTGATCCCCTCTCTGCACGCTTAGTTAATATTTCACTGGGTGAGAATACGCCAGCCAGGGTGCATTTCACCCCCTGAATGAGAAGCAATCTCGCTCAGCCGACTCGAACAATAATTAGAATGGAGATTAAATAAAAATAATTAGAAAAAGTTCATCTAGTTTTGATGTATTAATTATTCAGTTGCGCTTTATTCCAAGTCTAATTATCTGCTTCACTGAAAATGCCGAGATTTGCGTGACTCATAAAAATTACATTCGTGTAATTATGTCAGCAATTTGCGGGGAACTCAACTAAGCGACGCGTCAGCTTTCCTTTCTTTGCCTTTCCCCCCGCCAGTTTTAAGTAACTTACTTCCAACTACTTATAACTTATAAGTTAATACACTTCCATTCAAGGCTGCCATCAAAAATAATGGAAGGCGAGTCAGGATTATTTACTCTAGAAATGGCGAGGCGTTCCCACTCGGGCTGATTTCCGTCTATTCCCCGTCCGCCTTCTCAGACACTTGTACCTCTCCGAGTACAATGAAAACAAGACGAGCTCCATCCATTCTTGGTCAGTAGATAATCATTTGCATATAAATGGGAAATATTTATTGTGACCGAATATTAAAAAAGGCGAAGGCGAGATGAAGTAGTGTTTTCATTTTTCAAACCTCAGGAGGCGGCCTGTGATATGTATGTATTAAAGACTTGTTGGAAGATGAAGAAAAGGACGGAAAATAAGTGCGCGGATCTGTCGGAGGGTTTATCGCGCCGTGGGACGGGAGAATGAAGCGAGGTTGCGCTCGTGAAAGACTGGAGATAGAGCGATCGCTCTCCTTCGTCTATCTCTGCGGCATGAGTCTGCTCTGGCATACACAAACACACTGACAGCCACTCACAATGTTCACTCCGGCTCACGCTTTTGAACTTTACTGTAGCGAGTTTCTATTACAATGTAATTACATATGTAATTACGTAGTAATGGTCATGTAATTAATATAGAAATATACTGGGGAGTCTTGTGTCATTTCTACATGATCATAGCCTAAAAATGTAACTTTCATTAGTGTCAGATTGATTAAATACTATCTTTTTTTTCTTTTTGGAAAAATAAAAAAAATTGTACCACACAAAGAAGTTGCCTTAAAACCTTTTTTTTTCTCAAACTGTTCATTGAAATAATTAGAGCGCAGTAACATATGCAAGTACATAAATTGTACATACGATATCAACAAAAACTCCCACAGCTAAACTTTTTAGTTTTATAAAGTACATTTAATGCTTTGTTTTTAATTCCTAATTTTATTGACTAGTTTGGATTGTTTTTTGTGGATAAATGAACTCAAACACAACATGATACCACATGAAGCGTTAGCAAAGTTACCATACAATTTTTTTACAACAAAAAATAAATAAATAATTTAAGTAATTAGTGTAACAACATATGCACATGCATAAATTGTTGTACATAAAATGTAAAGCTGTTCGCATTTTTCTGATGTTTAGTTTTCATAAAGTACATTTAATACAATCAGCCACGGAAAAAGTGTCAAATAAAAATGTATTTTAGATATGTGTTAAACAATATTCTGTTACCATATGTACCTGATAAATGTAAGGCAAAAATCAAAAAGAAATGAAATCAAAAAACATGTTTACAACAAAACAACTGCGATAAACTGTTACCACATACATTTATTGCTAAATAAAAGCATTTAAATAATTAGAACATAATAACATATGCAAATGAATGACTTTTACATAAAATAGCAACAGCTGAACATTTTCAAATGTAGTTTTTATTTTTATTGTTTTCAATTCCTAATTTTATAGACTGGTTTGGATTATTTTTGGATACATTAAGAGTAAAAGTGATGATTAAATAATGTTCTGGTTTTTACATTATAAATTAAAGGCAAAAAGCAAAATGTAAAACTTTCAGGTGTACTAACAGTCACATGATTTCCAAACTTGTATGGAAAAGATATCAACCACACATCAGCATATTACACATGTACACCTTTTTCCTTCCACGTCTTCCCCCCTTTTCCTCTCGTCGACTACTTCTCCTTACACGCGGAGCCAAATCTCTTGGCATAACCACATTCCCCTGTGGGAAACCCTGAAGAGATAAGTGCACCCAGTGTTAGTGGAGTCTTGAGTTTATAACTCCGCCATCACAGATATGGAGTAACCTATACACAGATGGAGAGATCCACACTCCTGCGTGTTTACTTGAGAGTGTGTGTGTGTGTGTGTGGCCAGCCGGGCGCGTGGAGCGGCGTGAAATTCCAGCATTGTGTTTTATCAGAGTTACGCTGCTGTGATAATAATGTTAGGAAGAGATGTAGTGGAGAAAAGGATGACAGAAAGGTGTTGACTGAAACAGCTCAGGCCGCTTAAACCGGCTTTGAAGTGCTGCCTCATTCAGACAAGACGCTCATACTGCCTCTTTCCTGCCCTATCTAACATCAGTGCTGATGCAGCGCGCGAGCCAAAAGTTATCGTGTTCTAATCAATGCCTGCAACGATACTGCGTAATACAAACATTATGAATAAACCACAAAAGAGGAAAGCCATCCTTTTCTTTTCCCTTGCCGGAACGCGTTTACACGCATACACAAAACTGCATATTAACGATATTCGCAATACAAGACAATAACTCGAAATAACTCAATAGCACTTTATCGAAAGTGCTTTATGAATTTAAATTATGAATTTAGTCAGAAGGAAAATACATAAACTGAATTATATATGTATTTATATATGTTTTTTTTTTTTTTTTCTTAATGTTTATTTTAAGTATTTCATACATAATGTGTGGACCACAAAACACATATTTGTAGCAATAACCAAAAATACATTGTATGGGTAAAAAGTGAAGATTTTAAATATATAAAACTTAATTTTGGATTGGTAATATGCATTGCTAAGAAATTCATTTGGACAACTTTAAAGGTGATTTTCTCAATATTTTGACTTTTTTTTGCACCCTCAGATTCTAGATTTTCGGCTAAATATTGTCCTTTTCTAACAAACCATACATCAATGGAAAGTTTATTTATTCAGCATTCAGGTGTTGTTTGATTATAATATTTTCAATTGTTATGCCCAACCATTTTGAACCATTTAACCAGGGGCTATGGACTTTTTTTTTAATCAGTTAATTCTTTAATGCACAATAAAATACAATAAAATAAATCTGTCTTTGTCACAAAATACAGAGGCGTGACATATTTAGGACATTGCACAGGATGTAATTCAGAAAGCAGATTGATGAGATAATGCTTGTTACTTTTTTTAACCCTTTAACTGTCACACCCATTTTTGAACATGTGTGAAAACGCACTTTCCAAAGTAACATTTTTATAATTCATGAACAAAAAGATTTTGTAATATGATTTTGATATACATTTTCCATGGTAATGCAATATCTGATTTAAAATGTTAATATATTTATAAGGATAAATGTTGAGATTTAAAGTTTTCACGTGACACATAATTTCTTATGATTTCTAAAGCGTAATAGGAAGAAAGGCAAAGGTTTTTTATGACAAAAGTCAGAACTCCTGTTACAATGTAGATTTTTGAGGTGCACTCTTAACACACATGAATCTATTACTTTTCCGACATAATTTGAAATACATAACAGTGGGAAAATATCTATTTAGGAGTCTTAGACCTTTCCAAAGATATATAGTTTGTCATGATTATATTTGGATTTATTTGTAATATGGTGAATTAAACTGACAGTTAGTTATAGAACTAAAGTCCAACAGTTTTAAAATACAAATATATTTCATATTTTCAAAATGAAAAATGTCTAATTATGGCATCGTACAAAAGAAATAAAAAAAGAGAAATAATCCTTGATTTTTATCTGTTCAACTTTTCACAGTGTCTTTCATTTTTACTGGCTTTTATGGGTTTCAACTTAAAAGAAAGAAAGAAAAAAGGTGAATGGTGAAAAAATGGAAATATTTTGTTAATGGTATGAGGGTAAAAAGATGAAAAGATGTCAAACACGCAGAATGAATGTGGGCAGATGGGACTTCTAAGGCAAGGCCCACACACTACACACACACACTTGCAGCACACCGAAATTTGCTAATAAAATAAAGTCATGACATATTGCTAATGGTTAGTAATGCCAATCCGACACACATTCTAAGAAGTAATACTCATTTTACTTCTTGGCGAAAAATGCCCTGAGTCAATCTGTACCTTGTTTTCCACCTATCTTTTTTTTTCTCGCTCTCTCTGAAGTGTTAGGACAGCCGTAGCACTCTAAAAGTTCCCTCTCCTCTCTCTTGCCCAGTGAATGACTGCATGTTAATGTCAAACACTTATAACACAGGTTTAATCCAAAGCACATGTTGTACTTCCCAAAAAACACAACCTCCGTCTCATGTACCGAGCCTTACGCACACACACGGACGCATGCACCTCTCTGCCCCGCCAACAATAACACTGCCCTATCGGCACACATCAAACCGCAGCGCAGAAAATCATTACTGAAATTAAATAGCCTTTTCCTCGCATGGAAAAGAGAATTCACGGAGCTCGCCCGATCGGCGCAGCCATCTCAGAACTCTCTTCCTGTTGTTTGAACGTGCATTCTGTATTGTGTTGATATAACGCCCTCCGTCCCCGGAAAATGGAAACATGCGATGCAAGAACTCCTTCCACCTGGGGTTTTCATGACAGGACGAGGAGGAGGAGAGCGAGAGACAGAGCGAATAAGTTCTTGTTTTCTTTAGATGCTTATTTAAAGTCGGTTTTCTTTGGCCGCCGCCGGACGGCCAATCGAAGAATGACCTATCAATTACTGACCCCTCTCCCCACTTACGATTCCTCCCCAAGGCCCTAAGGACAACAGGATAACCCTGCTAACGTGAGAAGTGTTCCCGGGGTGGACGTTAATTTACTAATGCGTTTTTTGCGGGTCCCATGGGGGCGGCACTGAAGAGTGACCCTCTTGGGACTCCGTAGCCATTCTCATAACAGGACCCAGGCGCCGATCGGAAAAAGGGAGGCAGCGAACGTAGTCTCGATGGTATCGCGTTGACAAAACCACAACGTCTCTGATAGAAACCTTGAACGACTACTATTAATTGGCTCGACTGTTTGTTTTCGTTTCTGTCTGAGGCAGACAGAGATATGACGGCAAGTCATTGATGGCTCTATTTCTGCGTTTACCCGGTAATCAGGATTGACGTGCGTGGTTGTTGTCGTTTTACCACATAAAACTTTTTGGGAAACATTTGTCAGGCTAAATACACAAGCGTCAGTCAGCCATTTGACCTACAATGGCACGGGACAGGAAACGCTGAGGGAGCATTGCCAAAAACGCCTCTCGAAGGATCTCAAAAATGACAATTTTAGTGCACGATTGAGATATTTGAGTGGTCAAGGGATAGAAAGTTGATCGGAGGTTATCTAAAGGTTATCACAGTGTCATTACCATGTTATAACAAGGTTATTACAGAGAGCTTAAAGGTGGATGAAGAAAATTCTTAAACGGTTGAGTGAGGTCACTTGGAGTTTATAATAAGGTCAATTTAAGGTTCTTCAAGCAAAAAACAAAAAAGAATTAAATGCGTAGCTATGATAAAAAATAAATAAAACTCTGCACACCCACCCACAAACAAGACGTTATGAACGTCTGACCCCGACCCTAATTAATGCATTAGAGAGGTCAAAGGTTACTTAAACAGCTTTCCGCCTGGGCCAAAAGGGCCAAGTATTTGTGTGTGGCGATTTCTCTTCACAGCTACGTACTGTGGCTGACCTGACGTTGTGGTTTGTTGGATCGGGGAACGAACAGGCGGTTGCAGCCCACTTCATCCTCTCCTGTGTGGGTAGGAGGAGATGCGGCGCCTGCTCACTGTTCAAACATCTACTTCTCAAGCACTGGAACAAGGCTTGAAGTATAAATACCACTCTGAATTTTGATCAAAAAATAACACCACGATTTTTCTCCATTGACACAACCCCCTATTGGGCCCGACCCCTAAAAGCTTCCCCCGACTTCAGAGGGTCCATAAACAGTTCCTCTTTTCACCATAAATCAACTTCGCCGTGCGGCTCGCTCTCATTCTTTTTTCCTCCTCCTGTCATTTCTTTTGAGGAGGAGAGGTTGTAATTGATATGCAGGATTACAACTATGACCCCCCCACCACTATACACCCTCAAAAACACCCCCCTCTCCCTCCCTCCTTCTCGCCACAGGGCAAAATGGAGATGGAACAGAAGTTTTGTTTGGACAGAGGCCTGAGCTGGGAAAAGTGATACAGACACACGTATAAGCCGTATTTACTGAAACCGTTTCTCTTTATTTACACTAATGGTGCCGTGAATGGTGCATTATGGGGCTTTTCAAGTGCTGAGTGGAGGTGTCAGACCGTGCGTTTGTGTGCGTGTGACTGTGTGCTAGTCATTAGCGTCTCGCTTTTGCTTTGCCCCGGGCGCTATTCAACATTTTCTTGGTTCTTGGATATTTTTTTCACTTTTTAAGCCATTTAGGAAATGTGAGTTGACCTCTCCTTTCCTTCAACTCATGTACCGCCTGTTAACAAAAGACCCACAAATACACACGCACATTGCCACACATTGTTAAGCTCCTGCTCATTTTCGACGATGCTGTCACGCAGTGGCAGAAAATTCTATTTTATTACATAAATCTCTGGAATAGTTGATTGGATTTGATTCTGATTGGGCTGTCAGGGCATTCAGCGGTTAGATATTTTTGTGTAATTGCCATTACAACTGTTTAATTAGAACTGCTGTCCTAATCATGATACAGTCCGTAATAACAAAACTGCTTTATTTCAACCTGATCTCATGATGAAAACGTATCTGTGGGAACTTTTTCGCAAAAGACGAGATATACGTAACGCCATGTATGCTTTGTGACATATTCAATGTGAAATATCCACTGAGTGGAGCTAAAACGAGTGTTCGTTTTTGTCTCTGGAACATATGAACGTACATATGGTACTTTTTATGTGACGTTGGTTTTGTACGTGTCACCACAGTTCTGACTTGAAATGTCCGTTGAGTGGCGCTATAACGTTTTAAAATAACGTGCCATCTGCACTACACCTAAACCTACCTGATAGTATGAACAAAAGTGAATGTGACATTTTAGCTTGTTTTTCAATCTCTCATCTTTCAGCTTTTTCATCGTGAGTCATGTTTTTCACAGGATTCGTACCCAAGGATTCCACATCCCAAGTCCGTTTCTGTGCCGGCTGAGCTACCAAGCAAGCTTGTTATGTCCGAAACAAATTATTACAAGTGCTTGCAGTTTTACCGCCTCTAGTGTTCATTTCTATTGTAAACTGCAGTGATATGTACTTACTGGTACGTATTTTGAGTCTTGCGAAAAAAATCCCACAGGTACGTTTTTCGTCATGAGATCAGGTAGTTAATTTTTGTGATTATGACTGAAAACTACTTTGGAAAAAATGTTTAGGAGCACCAGTGCAACTGAAGTATTTGTTTTTACGCTGAGGGGAGCTTCAAAGGTTTCTACGTGTTTTTGCAACATTGAGCAATGTATCGCAGACATATCTCACAAATCCTTTCATAAACAGTCTAGAGAGAGTGTAAATAAAAGATTCATTGTGCAGTGTAGAAAGCCTTGTCGATTATAATGGAACTGTGTGAGATCGCGATGAAAGATGAGTGACAGCTTTTAATGATTTGTAAGGGAGTTTGTAAATGAGATATTGATTTAATACAACAGTTAAATAAACAAGAAGTTAATATTAAGTGACTTACATTGTCTGACTAGAACACTATAGCCTGATTTTTCTCTATTTCGTCATCAAAAATAGTCACAACTGAGCCACTGTGCATCTCCATTCAAACACAGCAGTATTTCGTTATGAATGAACGTGCGTTTTTAAGCAAATCTAGCGAGTCAACGATTCAATTTCCCATTCATAAAGACAGTCACTTGCTTTATTTCTGAATGAATCAGCCGTTCTAAGAAATCAAATGAATGGATGATTCAGTAATTAAATCAGTGACTGGCCACCACCTGCTGACAGTTTTAGTTTCATTTTTAAAGTATATTTTCAGTTATTTAAATAATTTCTATATTCAGAATGTTATATTTAAAACATTAATCTCATAATCTTAACATGAATTTATGAATTTGACTGCACTCGTGCCACCTCTGAGCCTCATTAAACATGAAAATATGCCTACAAGCCACTTTTGTGTTCTTCTGTACCACCTCTGTAGTACAAATATATTTTGTTAATACTGATTTTATTTAATTGGTAACATATTTTTTTATTCTACTTGTTCTTATGTTGTTTTAATTAGACAATCTTTAAAAAGCTTATAAAATATAATGACATAAAAGATGACATACTTTTAGTGAAGTTAGTCATTAACAAAAGTAATAAAACAAAACAAAATTCCCCTGTAAAACACTTTAGGAGTCAAATATCACCTCATAATGGAAAGGCTAACTTTTGATCAGATTTTTTTTGATTATTGATTAGAAGGTGCTTGTGAAATTTGGACTGTTATTCAAAAATTTTTAGGTTAGGAGCACAAGTGCTCTTAAAAAGAAAAGCAAGCATAGAGCCCTGAACTAAAGTAGTTAAGTAACGCTAAAGTGCACAGCTTCAGAGATACAAATGGTTATGCGTTTTCTTCAAACAACTGGTCGGAACTGGTATAGTCATAACCTTAGCGAGAGAATCACCGCAAGTGACCTAGTTGGGTTTTGTTTATACGTAAACAGTGAAGAAATGTTGTCTGAGAAGGACATTGATTTGAACTGAAGTTTTTTTTTATTTTTCTTGTGATGGAATTTTATCATCATCAAAGCTCAACAAGTATATAAATCAAGAAATGAGTGAATCACACTCTAATTTTACACACCCACACACTGATTTCCATGTTTTATGGAGACATTTAATAGGCGTAATGAATTTTTCTACTGTACAAACAGTATTTTCTATCCCCTTACACTAAACCTACCCCTCACAGGAAAAAATCTGCATTTTTAGATTTTCGAAAAACATTTCATTCTGTATGATATATAAGCTTGTTTCCTCATAAGGACACAAAAAATGTCCCCACAAGGTCAAAATGTACTGATATTACTAAACTTGTGGGGACATCCGGCACACACACACACACACACACACACACACACACACACACTAAACATATGTACATTTCTATTAAATAAAAGTTGTAATTTACTTATTTACATAAAACTATAAAATACATTTTTGAATCCCATCAGTTCAACATTCTATATTTTTTACTTTTAAAGTTTGAATTAAATTTGTACATATGTAGCTGTTTTAAATATTAGTATTAAATATTATTTAAATATTAGTTGTCTAATATTGCACATTTCAGTCTCTTTCCAAATCTTAAAATGTATGTATGTCAGAACTATATGCACTTATATCATAACTTCATTATTGATTATAATGAAATCACGTTGCATAATCAGCACTTGAACAAGTCTGTGTGATGAAGTAAAATACAAACAATAAAACTTTAAGAACTTTCAAACCAGGAACAAGGGACAAAAACATCATTGAAAAGAAGAAAGAATGGGGAAAAATAAGTAAACAAATAAAAACAAAGATTACGACAGCACTACCACCTTAGGTGGTGGACAATGTTTATTTAAAACTGTGTGTATGTGTTGAAGGTTATTGAAATGTGTCTTGCCCTTTCTAAATCACCCTTCAGGTTTCAGAAACTCAGCATAGATCAACCATGCAAGAAACTTTTCTCGCTTAAAACACCTTTCTGATCTTTGTGTATGTAGCGTTTAATTGGAAACAGAACAAATGCACAAGGAGAACATTTCCAGTATGTCTTTGAAGTGAAGCCCAGTTTCACATAGGTGGTCCTCTTGTTTTTGAACAAACACTAAATAAAGCGTGAAAAATGCATGCCAAAAGACACACTCGCATACTCACACAAACCTTGCTCCGTTTCATCAAGACTGCATTCGCGTTTAGCTGTGTGTGTGTAGGTAGCATTGATTTGCATAGCCTGTAGGATGCGATCGCAGTGTAGGGGTAAACTTGCTACCGCAGACAAAAGCAGACGCTGGGGCCTTTAGAGCACTCCGGGCCAAACGCGCAATTACACGCTATCTGTTTTAAAGAAGCCAACATGCTACAGTAGGTTAGCCTGACGCTAGCTCGCCGTTTAGATACATAGCTCATAGATATTTGTGTGTTGGAAGCCCCTGTGCTTCAAAGAGAAGAGGAATACGATGGAGAGATGGGTGAAAAGAGAGACGAGAGAAGAAAGAATAAAGTGTTGCGCTCTAAACTGTTTTGTCGGTGAAGAAGGGAGGGCAATGAATATTAGAAAGAGAGAGACGGAGATAGTTGAGCCATATTTCAACCCTAATTAGAACTGACAAAATGTTTTTTGAGGGATCACTCTCTCTCCAGCTTTGTTTGCTTTAGCAAGTCAAAGCCAGATTTATAATGGCTGCAAAACATTAGAGCGATCGGAAGTGTGTGCAGGGAGGGTGACAGAAATGGACGGAGAGAGAGAGAAAGAGACCACGTGAAGGATATATTTGGTAAAGCATCACTGTTACTGTTGCTTAAACGTAGGGTATGGAAAAATATC
>JAHKKF010534497.1:0-16334 GCA_019740295.1 Labeo calbasu
GAACTAACAATTTGAATTTGCATTGATCAAGTCCTAGACTTGATCGTTTGCACCTTTTGGGGACAGATGGTAATTTGCATGAAAGACACTGGGAAATACTACAACCTCAACAGTGAGCAATATATCTCTGAACTCTTAGGATCTGTTTACCTTTTAGTTTACTTCTTGTGAGAATGAGACCATTGTACCAGACACACACTGACAGTTCAAATGATGCCAAACATGACTATGGATATCATATGTATTCATATAGAACGTTATATTACGCTATGGACCAGTCTAAGTGAGCTGAGTGAGAGGAGATTGGTGAGGGGAAGTGGATGGAAGGAATAGGTGGATAGGGACTTTTCTCATGTCTTCTCTCAGTGAAATGTGGAAACATATGTCTATATCTTAATACACTGTGTGTGTATTTTCCGTCTCAGAAGATCAAGGTGTCTGAGGTTCTGTAAACCTTACAGAAGTAAAGTTTTTCAAAGAAAAACATTTGTGTATTAAATCATTAGGTTATTAGACACTAACTTGTTTACTGAACTAACGTATAAAAGCCAGATGATAGTCTGTTGTCCTGCTGACCATGAAATTAGTCATGTGATGACCTGTGGATTCATGTCTACAGTCTAAACGTATCTGTACTGATACTCAGACAGCAGTCTTACTCATGTGATATGGATTAAACATTGCACAGGATGAATGTAAAAGAGTTTTAACTGCACAAAACAAAGCAAGCAGTTAGATCAAGCCCCACTTATAGCTATTTACAAACAATTGAACTGTAAGATCTTCAGAGAGCAAAGACTATAAAAGAATGGAAAGACAGTGTCAGTGAAGGTGGTTGTGAATGTGTGTAGATGTGTGTTAGTTACAGGATCAGAGAATGACACCGTTCCACTGTCATAGTCCAGAAACACTCTCACACGATCAAGCTTTTGTTCAATAGAAAAGCCAGACAGTTTAAACAGTCCATACTGCACACACCAGACACCAGTGTTAAAGAAAACACTTCCCTTTCTTCGATTAGATGCTGTAGTTACTCCAAGACTCCAGCGTGAGCTCTCTTTAACCTCCACATCCCAGCAGTGTGTTCCTGAGTTAAAGCCCTCTGAACCCAAAACACACTCATACCAGTCAAATCTCTCTGGATTATTAGGAAATGCTTGAGTGCTCCTTCTGTATCTCAGACTGGACAGATCATCAGACAGGATGAGACGTGGATGAGCCGTGTTTGGATCCAGAATCACAGGAGCTGATGAAACAGTCAACAGGTTCTTTTATTCTGATGTTCATACAGTGATGACGATTGAACCAAACACAGATTATTATTACAATTAAAATGAACAGAGTCTTTATCATTTTATAGAATGCATTGTAATAATATAATTTCTGCCTTATTTTGTGATAAGCTGTATCACTGAAAGAGGTTATTTAAAACACTCGTTTAACATTGTTAACACAAGCTTGAAGTAAATAAGAATCCACAATGGAAAGAATTAAACAAATAATCTACTGACACATTAATACAGTTGAAAATAATTGTAACTTTCTTATATTCTTGTGCCTATTCTTATCACCCCACTAACATGCACTAGTAGGCAGGACAAAGAGGCTTTGATAAAGCTGTGCTTATGCAGACAGTAATATGCTGAAGAATTCATCTGCATGATGTTATAGCCTAAAGATGAGGAAGAAGGAAACAAGTTATGTCAGCTTGGTTTCAGTAAAAACTGATGTGAGGGAGGATGTGAAGAGTTCAGATGCAAAACCAGTTAAATTCATCTGACATATTTCTTTAAAATGAGCATTTCTTTCTGGCTACTTTGTATAGGTTTCTATATAAGTACTGGCACTTCTGAATGAGCTGAGGCTGGAATTTAGCGAGTTTAAAGTAAAAGTATTTGATGGACGTGTACTATGTGCCAGGAGCATTTACTAAGTATCATTATCCCATTTTTGACCAAGATGGCTTTTAGCTGGTTTTGCATCTGAACTCTTCATATGTGCTCTGCAACAAAAGTACATTTTTATAGCAGAATCCCCTTTTACACAGAAAAATATCAAAGAAATTTTGATTTTTCAATGCATGAACCCCTTTTAATATCATTTTCACTACAGGTCTTCTCTAGACTCACTGTTTTGGACAGTGTCCTGCATCTTCTTCCAGACTCTGTACGGCAGGTTGCCCAAGTAACATGGCACATGAATCAAAGCTCCAGAAGGTGTCTGTGGATCCGGCTGTGAAATGTGGACTCTGGAAGAACATTCAGGAGTCAGAACTGCAGTGGCTTTGGATCAGAAGCAGAGCAATCAGAGACACCAGCAGATCACTCACCTTTCCATTGTGACTGGAAACTTCTGTAGAACAAACACAGAATTTATCACCAAAAACTCAATCAATCAATCAATCAATCAATCAATCAATCAATCAATCAATCAATCAACCAACCAACCAACCAACCAACCAACCAATCCATTATCTGAAATCAGACCTTTAGAAAGCAGACGTCATTTTCTTTCATCATCTCCTCTGTGTCTTTGATTGTGTGTGAAAGAGCTGAGATGTGTCTGTTGATCTCCTCCAGCTTCTCCTTCATCATCTGCTGCTTCTGCTCCTCTTCCTTTCTCAGTGCAGTGATTGTAGCTTCTTCTTCATCTCTAAGAAACTGATGAAGCTTCTCAAACTGCTGTTTAATCTGATGCTCTGTGTGCTCAGCTTGAGACTGAAATCACATCACATTCACTACAGTCATCAGAATAAACACATTTGTATGAATATATTTTACATCCCCCCTATAAGATTGAAATGATTTTTTTTTTGTTGTAAGAATTCACTTCAAAAAACAAAGTAGAACAACTTTGAGGAAAAAAATATTATCAATTTTGCATGACTTATTTGAACTCTACAAAAGACTTCAATTTAAACATCTGTATTTGAAATATTAAAATGAGCAGATCTGCGGCACCCAGTTTTGGAACAACTGGTATGCATCCCTGATAAACTATGTTGGAACTGTTTTCTTTATCTTCACCTTGATGTGTTGAACTGTTTTCACACATTCTCCTTTAATGTCCTCTCTGTGTTTGAGTTTCTCTTGTAAGGACTTCAGTGCTGTATTGAGCTCCTCCTAGAATTGAACAAAGTAAAATACAGGCCAACATTTATATTGTTTGTGTGTGTGTGTGTGTAATGGTGTGAATGAACATTATGTACATAAAACTGTGATTTCTATGTATATTAAATTTTGTTTCTTGAGTATGAAACATGAGAAATCTATCAGAAAGAGGTTTGGTGGGTTTTGTCTGGTCATAATATTCAGTAAGGAACAGCTCATGAGACACGCTCCAGTAGAAACATATTTTTGTGAATAAAAATACACAACAAGACTCTTACCTTGTACAATGGAACAACTTCACTCATGGGTCTGAATGTGTGATTGCTGTGTTTCTGTGAGTCTCTGCACACTAAACACACCGGCTGTTTGTCTTCCAGACAGAAGAGTTTGAGTTTCTCACTGTGTAAACGGCAGATCTCCTCAGATCCTGATGAACGCCGATCATTTCTCTCCTTCAGGAACAACTCACACAAGTTTTTTAACACAAGATTACATGGAGGGTCTTCCCTTGATGATCTTCTCCTGCAGACCGGACACTCCTGAGTTTTCTTGGTTCTCCAGAACTGTTGAAGACACTCTTTACAGACACTGTGACTACATGACAGAAAAATAGGACAATTGAAGATTTCATGACAGGCGGGACAAGAAAGGTCTTCTACAGATGGTGAATCCATTTTTAGCTCCAGCAATCTAAACTTTACTTTCACTGAATGATGGTTTTAAAATGAATAACCATGAAAATCACAAAGATCTGCCGTCTGTTCAGAAACAAACTTCTCAAAAATCCTGTGGTGTTTCCATTTAATTTTCAAAGACTACTGATTTGTTTTTTATTTTGTCCACAAATTCAAGTCAGACAGTCATTTCCTGGTAGATGTTGTAAGAGGATAAAGTTTCTGCGTCTTTATTGTCTTGCTGGAATGTTCTTTGACCCTTTGCTACCTTATTTGATTCGTTGTTGATTTGGAATATGAATGTCTGTCATCAGATGTATGATCATAAAAATCATAAAAAGTCCAAGGGTTCCTCATTAACTTCGTCATTCATTTTTATGAGAATGCATGCTACACATCACATCCTTATTATATCAGAACATCTCTCTTATTTTTAAAAAGTGACCAAACCTCTACTTTGTCAGTTTCTATGAAGAGCCTTCAATCTGAGAAGAGCCCAACTGGGAAGTTTTAAAATATAGTCTACAAGGCCAAATTAACAGTTAATCAACACATGTTTGAAAGGGACCATTTTTTAAAAGAATAAGCTTAAAGCGTCAATTGATAGAATAACTGAATAAATGAGCTACAATGAGCTACAAAAATAAAGGGCATCTTTGCTGTGAATCATTGTAAAATAAAACAAAAGCAGTGTCTAAGTTCTACCACACATTACAGAGGACTCAACAAAATGAAACCAGTGGGTAAACTCGTCATCACCATCCACCAGCTACACTGAGGTCTCCATCGTTTTGTTTTTTATTTTGTTAATTATCACTAACTTTTCACCGACATTTGGAACCAGTGATGGGAATAACGGCGTTACTAACGGTGTTATTTTTTTCCGTAACGAGTAATCAAACGAGTTACTGTTTCCCCCGTTACAACGCCGTTACAATTACTGACAATAAAATATGGCTTTACTATAATTTATTATAATATTATTATAATTTTCTTTTTTGGTTCATCTGAATGAATGCGCGGCGTACATGTATTTGACGAACTGTATACTCTAGTGTGAATGCATGCGACTAGCCGTCACTTTGTCTCACACATGCAAAGAAAGATACAGGGTGACAGAGCCTTATACCAGGCAGAATTGATGCACTACATGTAAACGATATTCTTTGTTGTATTTTCCTCTCAAAATAACGGAGTTCCTTTGAAGTTCTTCAGCTTTTAAGAACCAGATTCTCTGGTAGAAGGTGGAACTAATAAGCAAACAGCAATCTCATTGGCTGGCGCTCTGTTATCTATTGGCTGGCTACCTATTATCATCCCTGTTCTGATTTCAGCAAATCAGTTCAAGCGAACGCAGACACCGTAATTAATATTCATGAACCCAGCATCTCATTAATCCTTAGTGCGTTTATATTGTTATTACTCGTAGAATTCGTAGTAGCTTTGTTATTTTATCAGTATAAATTTGAGTTTTTTTCCCCCTTATTTATAGAAATAATAAATTTCAAACAATATCCACCACCACCAGTCTTAAGTTCAGTCAGCATGACAAATATACATTGATACATGGTTATTCTAATTGCTGAAGTTCTAATTGCTAAAGTTTAATGCTAAATTATCATAGTAGTGTATCAGATATTTAATATTAGTCTGGTGAGTAAACTAAACATTTAATTTATTTCATTTAAATTTCACTCATTTAACATTTATTATTGGGGGGCATCTAAGTTATTTTTTAAAAAAAAGCAACACAATAGTTACTTTCCCCTGTAATTAGTTACTTTTATAATGATGTAACTCAGTTACTAACTCAGTTACTAATTGTAAGAAGTAACTAGTAACTATAACTAATTACAGTACTTTTTTAAAGTAACATTCCTAACACTGTTTGGAACCTGCATTCTCCTTATTTCTGGGTTCCACCAAACGTTGCATTTCCTACTGTGATGTTACTTACTGTGATGTGACCAGCAAAAAAGTAAAAAGATCACGGAGGCAGCAGACTACTGCAAATGCGTAAGTGTTTATTTCCTATAAATAAGATTACAAAAGTAACACAAGTGTTTATCTAAATGAAAAATAAACCACAATATGAAGAAAGAAAAACAATAACAACAAAAAACAAATAAACAAAAACTTATACAATAAACTTGGGTCACTGCATTTGCCTATTTAAAAAGAAATACAGAGGTCTAGGAACTACAGGACCTGTTCTCATAAAGAACAACACTAACTGACTACAAACACAGTGTGGGATAACAAATTTAAGAATCTTTTTAAGATATGCTGATTCTATGTTCTGACATAGCATCACATGAAATACTAAGGTGAAGTATATTGTATTTAGCATTTAAGGTAAATATGAAGATATGACACAAATGATTCTCTCAAGCAAAGTTTGTAGCAAGAGGATCCTGCCAGTTCCTGTTCTCTCATTGTAAGGCAAATGAGCCAGATTACTGAGATGTTCACCTTTTGATTTTGACAGTCTTTGAGTAGTTATGATGATTGGATTAGAACTGGTGTAAATAGGGCAGGTTGCAATACCTGAATACTTCATTTGCATGCTTTAAGGTCGTCACCCAGGTGCTTTATCTCCATTTCTAAGCACTGCCCCCTTAAATGTATATAAACTACAATGTATCACTGCCTTAGTTAGACTTTTGATGACTGCAGCACATTCTCATTAAAGAACTCTGCTGAAGATACTCAAGAGTCTCCTGGTTTTCGCTTCTGAGTTTCTTTCCTCTTGTTCTTCTTTTGATTTGATTGGCGGTTGGCGATTGGCAGCTTTAAAGGTGTATTACCGCCACCTACCAGACTGGAGTGTGGAACAGTAGATGACAGAGAAAAAAACACTTATAATCTATCCGTCAAACCTGTGTTTAACAACATTCTGAGTACTTCCTTCTAAAAGATTCTGAACATTAAAATTTGCAATGTCATTCTCTAGCATGTGAAACATTTCTCTCCTTTCCTCCTATTTCCTACATTCCAATAACACATATGTTACTGATTCCATTACCTCACAATTTTCACATAAACTTGTTGGATGCTGCCTATCTTGTATAGTGTCTGATTCAGTTCATTATGTCCTATTCTATGCCGAGTGAGAAGAACCTCTTCCGTTCGGTTTCTAACCCTCATTCTGCTTACACCAACTTTTTCATGAATATAATATAAATGTCGACCCGTATCATTTAGATCCCAGTGTTGCTGCCATTTTCCCATCATTTGAGATTTTATAATACTCTTTCCCTCAGCTCTACTTAAAGGGACATTTAAATCCAGTTTGTCGTTTCAATGATAATTTAGTCAGCTTATCAACGGCTTCATTCTCCTCAACTCCTACATGTGCAGGAACCCAAACAAAGCCAACATTCAAGCCCTTCTCATGCAAACAGAAACTGACTTGATGAATTTCATTAAAGTGCTTCTATTATGCCATTTTAAAGGTTGCTAATATTGTTTTATGAGTCTCCTAAAACATGTTTACATAGCAAGGTCAAAAAATAGTTTAGTTTTCTCCAAAAATAGATTTAATTTGACCTCATTTCTAAATGATTAGTAAACAATTAATGCAAAGCAGTTCAAAGAATCAGTCTCTCTAAACCCCTCTTTCCCGTGAGCCCTCACTGCTGTGATTGGTCAGATGGCGCAGTCCTTTATGATTGGTCTACTGGGTACAGCGTGTGTCGAAAACGAAGCGCCCATTGCCATAACTGAATGACAGCCCTGGAGACCTGTCAATACACAAAAAAGATGGCATCGATTTCAGAGAGAATACTTCAACTAGTTAGCACGGACTACCGTGGAAAGTGCTCGCAATTTGCATATGTAAGCGAACCTGGCACACCTCTTTGCTGTTAACTTCAACATTGTATAATGCATTACACTGTGTAAAGTCGTGCGCCATCCTTTATCTTTACTCAAACTAATGAGACAGACAGACAGTCAAGCTGCATCAATCACAAATTTTTTTCTGAACAACAGAACTACAGAAGCGCGAGTTGGCCGGTTACCAAGATATGTGCAGGGTTGTTACACAAACTAACATACACAACTACGTATTTAAAACGATCGCTAGAAAATACAATCATCAATTATTAATCATACTTGCAGTTAGAGGTTCAGAGGAGCAAGCCGGTCCAAATAAACTGGGCACTGATCTATCTTTTAAGAGCAAGCGTTTGGTGAATTCTGTGTTGTACTCCCCGAGATTGGAAAAGCATTCATCAGTAAAATGACGGGAACACAACACAAGATTGGAATTGTACTGCTGAGGTGTTGAAAAAAATGAATCTTAACCACTGATTCTTTTTAGATTTATCTTTTGGAAGTGAATATAAAACAAATTTACTCTCACAGCATAGGATACAGCGCAGGGTTTCTGCAGGTTTTATGAGAGTTAATTTAAGACCAACTAAAGAAAATTTAAAGGAAAAAAAAACTGATGGGAAGACAATACAGCAATATGCTCCCTAAGTATAGTTTGAGTTTTACTTTCACTTTCAAATAAGCAGCAATTGTTTGTTATTAGTTCATTTGAGTTTTCCCTCTTTTTTCACTTTTCTTCAGTTTTAAGTAGCTTGTAAATAGGGCCGCTGCTGGCCAAATTAGTGCCCTAAGCAAAATTGTATTGTTGTGCCCCCTCCCTCATTATGGAAATAAAAAGAAAAAACACCTATTATACAGGGTCAAAATAGAATGTTAATAAAATATAAAAGTAAATGAATAAATTGCAATTAAATTGTATTTATATTTATAAATTACAGTTGTAGATCTAGACAGTTACTTATGACTATGATTATATTAGGCCTAATACCGTTGTTGGTCCCACTTTATATTAAGTGGCCTTAACTACTATGTGGTAACATTGAAATTAATCATTTGATACAATGTACTTATTGTGTACATACATGTATTTACATTGTACTTAGATTTAACAAATGCCTGCATGTAATTACATTTGTAATTAATTTCTGTAATTACATTTATAATTACACTGTTGACCCATCCCTTACACCTTAACCTACCCTTAAACCTACCCATACCACCAAACCTCTCCCTAACCTTACCCATATGCCACCTCAATAGCTGCAAAAGTGTTTTTCAATACAATATGACTACATTAAGTACATTGTACTTATTTTTGATGTAAGTACACAGTAGTTAAGGCCACTTAATATAAAGTGGGACCCAGTTGTCTAATTAATTTTATTTTCTCAAGCATCCAGAAAACACACAAAAGAAAATTAAGCAGTTTTACTATGATAAAACCATGGTTAATTTTGGCAAGGGTTGTGATGTCTGCATGTTTTTGTTGAAGAAATTATAGAGGCTGTAGCATTTCTATCACAAGATTAAGTGGATATTTGAATTAAATGTTTGATCACTATTAAACAAGGATTTTGTCCTGTAAGTGTATCAACAACAATTATTAGGCCTTTGGCGCGCTTTGCAAGCATTTGTAATAATATGTAATGTACATAAATTGTTCATTTCATATTAGCACACATTATGTATTTTAACAGTGTTATTTAATGAAACCATATGAATATTTTTAATTAACCGATCATTATTGCCTCATTGTTTTTATATCGGTTAATGCATTTTAAGCCATGGAAACTAGAAAGTCAGGTGCGTTGGTGGTGGTAAAATTATTACCAACATTAAAACATGTTATTAACATCCACAGCCAAAAAAGTTTCTCAGGATTATGAACGCACCTGAAAGTGATACACAGGCGTCATCTTGGCTTTTTTTTCGTTTTCTTTTCTCTGCGATGGAACTGCTTGTTTTGATTGCAGTCAGCCGCAAACATTAGGCTACTTGAGGTGAGGGTGAGGGCGAGGGTGGGAGGAATGGCACGTTACGTGCGCTTAGCCTACTGTATGTGTATATGTATATGTTAATATTACTATAGAACTAAAGTTTTTTTTTTTTTTTTTGAGCANAGGGTGGGAGGAATGGCACGTTACGTGCGCTTAGCCTACTGTATGTGTATATGTATATGTTAATATTACTATAGAACTAAAGTTTTTTTTTTTTTTTTGAGCAACTGGGATGGTGCCCACCCTGGGATTTTGTGCGCACACTGCACAAACGAATGTGTCAAAAAACAACACACATGGTTGTGTTGATAGCATTCTGACATGTTGTATAGATTTTTAACACATATTGTGTAATTTGTTTTTAATGCCTCTGCATAGATCCGCACAGGAACACAAAATCTGTGAAAGAAAAAATATATTAGCACATGAAAAATCCCTAAAACAAATAAAAAATAAAAGATAAAGCTTGTATATATGTATGTCCGACTACATCAAACTTAAATGCTTAACGGTTGCTTTTTTTCGTCCAATCATGTCATGCCTCGTCATTTTAAATTGCATTAGCCTCCGTTTTCGTGCTCTTTTCGCTCTGGCTGGCTTGAGAAGAACCAAGATGTTGGCGAACACTGCTGATCTATCTGTAAGAACATTTTTTTATTTTTGATGTTCACAGTTATTAGCTTGCTAGTTTGAAAACAATAACCTTTAAAATATGTAGTGCTGCAACATCTAAACATAATTAATTTGCGATATGTTGGTAAATGGCGGCAGACACTGAGCAGCATTGTCGGAACAGAAAACATACCAAAAAAGCTTTTGCACTAGAGCATTTTATAAAAGATGTGTACACTACAGTTTAATGTGGAGGTTGTTGTTCTTCATCGGGTCCAAAGATACGTGTTGTTTAAAGCGCGAGTGTTATTTCATTCATATTGCTGTTTCCTCCTTTACGTATTTCCATTCCTCAGTACTGTTTGAACTGACCCAATAGAAGTCTACAGTAAACTCGATCACGCATGTGTGTCATTATTATCTGATGATGGAGGGGACCAGACAAATAACCCGCAAATTTATATGTACTTATGCAAGTTAGATACACAATATAATATTGTATATTACATATTAATAATACTGTGCGTTCACACTGCCATTGGCGAGAGCGTGAAAGTGGCCAGATGTCATTAATTTTCAGTATGAGTGGGCGGCGAGCAGCGGCTGTGACTACAACGAACACGACGGGGGTTCTCCTTCAGTTGTTCTCTTTGTCGTTACATCAATACTGACGTATTTGGGGTCTCCCTTGAGAGTCCAATCACCTCCGATTTTAGAAGAAAATCCAATGAAATTTGGCAAGTGGAATTTGCATGCCGCGCCACACCCCCGTACATACAGGTATATAAAATGGCGGCGTGCAACCACTCATTCAGATTTCTGCTTCGGAGCCTCTCACCATTCCTGAAAGCAACTAAAAAGAAAAAAGAAGAAAATCGGAAAGCTGTTGTTCTTCAGCTGCGGGAGAAGACACACAGCACCTTCTCCTTTGCCTCTCCAGCGAGGGTACTTCCTGAGTGCACCGAGAGTGCCGCGGTTCTTCCCTGGGCAACCAGCTAAAAGAGCAAATTTCTCAGCTTACATGGTCGCGATAAGCCATATCATTCGATATGTCTTTCCGACCGTGTACTTCTGGATGCGGTAGTTTCCTGACTCCCTCTGACGGACACGATCGCTGTCTCACGTGCCTCAGCCTAGGGCACGCTGAAATGGCGTTTGTGGATGGTACATGCCCTCATTGCGAGCATATGTCCATGGCTGCGCTGAGGTTACGCCTCTTGTGCTTGAGAAGGCTCCCTTCCGTTCCTCCCCGGTCTAGTTCGTCGAACTCTAAGAGTTCGGCTGCTACTCTTGTTAGGAAGAAGAGTAACCTGACGGTCGCAGTCCGGAATGCTCCGACGGGTCAGCCCCCTCGGAGGTCCGACTCGTCACGCGGTCCTGTCGAGATGCCGAGGGAAGGCGCCGGTTGGTCCCGCAGTGAGCCCTGCGTCTCCTTTGGCGCTCCTGACAAAGATCGGATGTCTATCGTAGCAGATGACGCAGAGGAATCCGCGGAGCAGCTCCCCTCAAAGGCCGGCTGCTCAGTCGGAGGCCGATGCCGAACTGGCGGCCATGCTCCTCTGGGCGGCCAAGAGCATCGGGTTGGTTGTGCGCAAGGCGCCTTCCCCCGAGCCCTCTCGGCACGATGATTGGTTCTTGGGGTCCCGACGTGACTCACATCCGTACACGTCCGGGTTCTTCCCTCCTCACTACCCTCGAAGATGGGGCAGCCAGGGGGTACGCCCACATTACCCAGGTGGAGCATGCAGGTGCAGTGCATTTATGCCCACAAAATGCCGCCACCTGGAGGAACCGCCTGCGTCTCCTGTCCAAAGTCGGTAAGCTTTCGTCGGCTCTTGCGGCGAAGGCTTATAGTGCTGCAGGCCAGGCTGCCTCCGCGCTGCACGCCATGGCCATCCTGCAGGTCCACCAGGCCCAGGCGTTGAAACAGCTGCACGAGGGTAGGCCTGACAAAGGATTAATGCGGGAGCTGCACATGGCGTGGCCCCTTGGTCAGGTGATGGCTACTATGGTATCCAGGAGCGCCATCTCTGGCTGAACCTGGCGTAGATGGCCGACATCGACAAAGTTCGTGTTCTTGACATGCCCATCTCCCAGGCCAGCCTCTTTGGCGACACTGTCGAGGACTTTGCCCAGCAGTTCTCGGCAGTCCAGAAGCAGGCAGAGGCGATTAAACACATCTTGACGCGGCATGAGTCCAACAAACTGCCGACGGCCAGGCCTTCGTCTGCTTGTCGCCGAGGACGCCCCCCCGCGGCTTCTACATCCACTCCGTCTACGGCTCCTCAGCAAGGGCGTCGAGCTGGCCGTGGGAGAGGGATGCAGTCCGCCCCTCAGACGTCGACATCAAGAACCATCCGCAAGTCTGCAAAGTGACCCTGAGACGGGCGGCCCGGAGATGGGAGAGATTGCTCTGCGGGGGACCATAACATCTGCGCCCCCACCCCCGGGGGAGGGCCGGGGGCTTGTACCTCAGTCTCTTGGGGATTCAGGTCAACTGGGAGAAGAGCAAGCTCTCCCCTGTGCAGAGCATCTCTTTTCTCGGGATGGAGCTGGATTCGGTCAACATGATGGTGCGTCTCACAGAGGAGCACGCGCAGTCAAGACAGCGGTCCCTCTAAAGATCTTTCAGAGGCTCCTGGGGCATATGGCAGCTGCAGCCGCGGTGACGCCGCTCGGATTGCTTCATATGAGACTGCTTCAGCACTGGCTCCATGGCCAGATCCCGAGATGGGCATGGCACCGTGGCACGTTCCGGGTCGGCGTTACTCCAGAATGTTGCTGCCTTTTCAGCCCGTGGTCAGACCTTGCGTTCCTACGGGCAGGAGTGCCCTTATGCCAGGTCTCGAGGCATGTGATTGTCAACACAGATGCCTCCAGGACGGGCTGGGGTGCTGTATGCAACGGGCAAGCAGGCTCGGGCTCCTGGACAGGACCTTGACTGCGGTGGCATATCAACTGCCTCGAGTTGCTAGCCGTGTTTCTTGCGCTGCGTCGGTTCTGTCTGATGCTGCGGGGGAAGCATGTGCTAGTCTGCACAGACAACATAGCGATGGTCGCCTATATCAACCACCAAAGGGGTATACGCTCCCGTCGCATGTCGCAACTCGCCCGCCATCTCCTCCTTTAGAGTCAGAAGTGGCTCAAATCGCTACATGCCATTCATATTCCAGGAGAGCTGAACCGTGCAGCCGACGCACTCTCACGTCAGCTCACTCTCCCTGGAGAATGGAGACTCCATCCTCAGGTGGTCCAGCTCATTTGGAGCCGATTCGGGGAAGCTCAGGTAGATCTGTTTGCTTCTCCAGAATCCGCCCACTGCCAGTTGTTTTACTCCCTGTCCGAGGCTCCCCTCAGCACGGACACCCTGGCACACAGCTGGCCCCGGGGATTTCTCAAGTACGCCTTTCCCCCAGTGAGCCTCCTTGCACAGACCCTGTGCAAGATCCGGGAGGATGAGGAGCAGGTCTTGCTGGTTGCGCCCTTTTGGCCCACCCGGACCTGGTTCGCGGAACTTCCAGCCCCTCCCTGGAAGATTCCCCTGAGGAAGGACCTTCTTTCTCAGGGGATGGGCACCATTTGGCACCTGCACCCCGATCTATGGAACCTTCATGTGTGGCTTCTGGACGGGACGCGGCAGACCTCTCTGGCCTTCCCCAGGCCGTGATAGATACTATCACTCATGCTAGAACCCCCTCGACGAGGCAGGCCTACGCACTGAGGTGGGGTCTGTTCGTCGATTGGTGTTCCTCTCGACAAGAGGACCCTCAGAGATGTTCGGTTGGAGTGGTGCTTTCCTTTCTACAGGCTGTCCTCCTCCACTTTGAAAGTCTATGTGGCAGCCATCGCGGCGTACCATGACGCTGTAGATGGGTTGCCTCTTGGAAGGCATCACCTGATCGTCAGGTTCCTGAGGGGTGCGAGGAGGCTAAATCCCCCTCGCTCGCACCTCATCCCCTCTTGGGATCTCTCTGTGGTCCTTAGGAGCCTTCGGGGAGATCCCTTTGAGCCGTTGGTATCAGTTGAGCTTAAATACCTGTCGCTTAAGACTTCGCTCCTGATCGCGCTCACTTCCATCAAGAGGGTGGGGGACCTGCACGCCTTCTCTGTCGACGAATCGTGCTTTGAGTTTGGTCCGGCTGATTCTCACATTTTCCTGAGACCCCGGCCTGGTTATGTGCCCAAGGTTCCCCCCACTCCTTTTCGAGATCAGGTGGTGAACCTGCAAGTGCTGCCCCCGGAGGAGGCAGACCCGGCCTTAGGATTGCTGTGTCCTGTTCGTGTACTTCGCATCTATGTGGACCGCACCCGGAGCTTCAGACGCTCTGAGCAGCTGTTTGTCTGCTTTGGGGGACAGCAGAAGGGGAATGCTGTCTCCAAACAGAGGTTGGCCCATTGGGTGGTTGATGCCATCACCCTGGCGTACCAGTCCCAGGGTGAGCCATGCCCCCTAGGAGTTCGAGCTCACTCCACCCGGAGTGTCGCCTCCTCCTGGGCGTTGGCGCACGGCGCCTCTCTAGCAGACATCTGCAGAGCTGCGGGCTGGGCGACACCTAACACCTTCGCGAGATTTTACAACCTCTGCGTAGAGCCAGTTTCCTCCCGTGTTTTAAGGTGAAATCAAGTATGGGAGGACGGCTCGGTGTCGGCTTGCTGCGCCATTCCATTCGGATCAGTGCGCCTTTCCCAGTAGTTCCCCTTGGTGAACTCTGGGTCCTCCGTGCCCTCCAGTCCGAACTAGGTGGAGTAGATCGTTACTGTGCTGGTAGTGGGTTTCCTTCGCCCCCTCCAGATGTGGCTCAAGTCTGTAATTCTTTCACTATCAACCATCGTGTCCCCATATATAAAACAAACAAACAAAAAAATACAAATAACAAGCAATTCACATGAAGTTTATTTCTTGTCATTGTCTCCGCCCCCCAACGTCTGCTTCATTTCTTGGCATCCCTGTGGGGCCCCGTTTAGCTGGCTCCCAGGGCGTTGGGCAGGTTACGTATTGAGTACATTTGTTCTGACACGCTTGCCTGTTGGCATTTGTCCTCAATTACGTAACGTGGTTCAGGCTTGTGGCGTTTTCCATAGGGACCCCAAATACGTCAGTATTGATGTAACGTCGTAGAGAACGACTGAAGGGGAACGTCTCGGTTACAACTGTAACCCTCATTCCCTGAAGGAGGGAACGGAGATATTACATCCCTCTTGCCACAATCCTGAACTATGCTGGAGATGCCGGGTGGTTTTGGCTCCTCAGCAAAAACCTGAATGAGTGGTTGCACGCCGCCATCTTATCTACCCGTATGTACGAGGGTGTGGCGTGGCATGCAAATTCCACTCGCCAAATTTCATTGGCTTTTTCTTCTAAAGATCAAAGGTGATTGGACTCCCAAAAGAGACCCCAAATACATCAGTATTGACGTAACGTCTCTGTTCCCTCCTTCAGGGAACGAGGGTTACAGTTGTAACCGAGACGTTTAGTGTAAGATTTTGCAATCTGTTGGAAAATACAGTTTTAAAAGTTTAGAAAGAATGATCACATTAACCAGTAGATGCTGCACAGCTCCACTATTTGCTATTTGAAATGTTATTTGACTGACTGAAAGATACCTTTTAATGTTTTTCCAGTTGGATATTGGATATCCAGTCTACATATTATTAAATTGTTTATAACAATAAAAATCACTTTTTGTGATTTTTTTTATTTATTTATTTATCATTTTACAATATAACAATCAGCACAATTAACAAAAGAAATATTCAGCATTAAGTAGCATCAGAGTATACAAATATGAAAACATATACATCATCAAATCCAGTTTATGTTGCTAGATTAAAACAGAAATCAAATAACAGCACATGAATGGTCAGTGTGATAACAATGGGTATTATCTAGGCACAAGTCAAAGGGTTCATAAAGGATCCAAAAAAATGTTCCAGGTCTCTAAAAAGATGTATGTTTTATTTTTTAAACTGTATGTTAAATATTCCAAATGCAGTGTGTCATTTATTATATTTTTAAATAATTCAAATGTTGGAGGGTGTTCCTGTTTCCAGTTTAACAGAATACATTTCTTAGATACATAAGAAATCAGACCTACCCTTTTGAT
>JAHKKF010534500.1:0-11252 GCA_019740295.1 Labeo calbasu
GACACTGCAAGTTGACAGGACATGATTTAACTTGTCCACCTGACTAAAACTCAGAATCATTTTTTACAGTGCAGTCAACCATATGAAATATAAGATGATGTACAGGTCTGGGGGTGGGGCAAGCACGTTAAGTGCGTTAAAATATTTTCATGAATTATTTTGTCCTAACTAATTAACACATTAAACTGACAGCCCTAGTTAAAATATATCCAAACAGAAAACATTTACTTACAATTTTACTGTATTTTGATCAAAGAAATACAGCCTTGGTAACCAGAGACTTTTTTTTTTTAAAACATTAAAAAAAATCCCAAACGTCTAAATCCCCCCAAAAATCTCAACTTCTGAGTCTTCTGAACAGTAGTGTAGCTACATGTCTTATAACATCATGGTTTTTAGTATCAACACATTTAAAGTAAATAGCTAAATGCAGATACTGTACTGCAGATACTGTAGGTTATCGTATTAAAAAAATATAGGCATTTAGGATTGGTTTATTCCACAATGGTTAGAAAAACAAAGTGAAATTACAAACAAAAAAAATAAATACATAAATACATAAATTATTATTAATAATAAATAAATAAATTCATTCATTCATTAATGAAATACAAATTATATACAATTTTAGACCAATGATGTTTCACAGTGGGCGTGGCTGTCAAATCTGCCCAGTAACCATTTTGTACCTGACCTCACAAGTTTCTTCAGATCTTACTTTCTGTTTAACAGAAGAAACTCTTACAGGTTTGTAATTGCTTGAGGGCAAGTAAGTGTTCACATAATGACTGAATGTACACTTATGGTTCTATTCATTCACTGTTCCTTTTTCCAAGTTAAAGTGGTCATCCGATGCCCATTTTCCACAAGTTGATATGATTCTTTATGGTCTTAAAGAAGTCTATAACATGCTTTGGTTAAAATTTCTCAATTGTAGTGTAAAAAACACCCTTTTTACCTTGCCAAAATCAACTCTGCAAAAATCTAAATCAATGCTGAGAATGGCTTGATTTCAATTATTTTTACAGAATAAATACCTTAAGCCATACTAGGTTTATATGACTTTCTTCTTTCAAACAAATACAATCGGAGTTATATTAAAAAATGTCCTGGCTCTTCCAAGCTTTAGAATGGCAGTAAATGGGTGTTGAGATTTGAAGTCCAATAAAGTACATCCATCCATTATAAATAGCACTCCACATGGCTCACATGGTTAATTAAGGCCTTCTGAAGAGAATCGATGAATTTGTGTAAGATATCCATATTTAAAACTTTATAAACTGTAATCTCTAGCTTCACGAGAGAGTGGCGTTCCAGCAGATGACGTAGGTCATAGGCATAGCGTGAGCTCCGCTGAGAATATGCTAGTCTCTTGAGAACTAAGTTTTGTTTACAGCAAAGGAAAACCAGTCTCCTCTTGGCTTATATCGAAATACTCCAACATTTTTTATTTACAAATCCTTGTTTTGTGCTTCTAATTCATGACCAGTGTTTTGTTTTGTTCTCCTCTGCACATTCGTCATTGTGTTCGCTTATGTCCTGTGCCATCCGCTGGAACACCACTCTCTTGTGCAACAGTTTATAAAGTTTTAAATATTGATATTTTTATCACACAAACACATCAATTCACTTCAGAAGGCCCTTATTAACACTCTGAGCTGTGTGGAGTACTTTTTATGATGGATGGATGTACTTCATTGGACTTCAAAATCTCAACACCCATTAACTCCCATTATAAAGACATTTTTTAATATAACTCTGATTGTATTCGACTGAAAGCAGAAAGTCATATACACCTAGGAAGGCTTGAGGTTGAGTAAATCATGGGGTAATTTTCATTTTTAAGTGAATTATCCCTTTAACACCAAAATCACTTGCCACTTCAGTTCTTCTACATCAACTTTATCCAAAATGCAAATCAAGATCCTTCTATGGTCAGACTGGTTGTTTTTCACCCAATCAATATTTCATATTTTCATTCACGCCATCTGAATCAAATATGACAGGCTGCTATTGACGGCCTCTGTTTGGACGTCCAATGGAAACCCTGCTGGCTGAGAGACACATCTAAGAATAAACTCAGATAAGCTGTGTCCTCCAGCCGTGCCTAACAGTCCCCGGGAGCCAGACTTAACGCGCTCTGACAGGTGACGGCAACTATCAGAAACAAACTAATCAGCAGTGACGGCACTTTTATTTGACCGTCCTCCACTCTCGAACACCCTTCACCTGTTTGAACCCTCACCCGGGTCCTCTGTTTGAACCTCAGGTGAGGATTTTTCCACTGGGTGCCTCAATTAGATTCCTTTATCATAGCACGGAGGCCAGGACTTGGTGAACTGTTAAATTAAATTTGCCCCCTAAGCTGTTGGTAGAATTCCCTGACACAGCGTTTAAGTGGTCTCTAATTCCCTTTCCTTGTTAATGTGGGGTACACTGGGCTTTGACACTTGCTGAGGCGGGAGTTCTGAGGACGTGTAGACCCTCACACTTTGTGTCTTCAACTACAGGTTGTCCTTTGAAACTTTGAAAGTTATAGGTTTAGGTGCGCTTCAAAAGAAGAGAAACATACAGCTTTTGCATCCCAAGAAGACTTCTATCCCTAAACACCTAACACCTAATAGGATCTGATTATTTTCAGAGAAAAAAGCAATTCACTAAAATACAACTATATACAATTATATACAATTATATACAATTATATACAATTATATTATATTATATTATATTATATTATATTATATTATATTATAATTTATTATATTATATATAGTCTGCTTACATAGTCTCTCTCTCTCTCTAGGAAAAAATAAAACTACAATATATTGAAAACTTAATAAAATTTGTATCTAAATAATTAATTAATAAAAAAAATGAACATTCATGAAAATAATGACTTAATAATACCTAATAAAATATGGACATTTGCACAGAATAATGATATATTATTATATTATATTATATTATATTATATTATATTATTATAATATAATAAAAATCTAACTCTGTGTATGTATATATGTCACTCTCTAGAAAAAAAAAATAGTTTTACATTAAATAAATAATATTTTCTTAATTAACATATTGAAAACTTAATAACATGTATAAAAATAATAATTAATTAAAATTACATAAATATTCATGAAAACACAAAAAGCATTGTTCAGTCTAATTAAAAAGACTGACATATTATATTATATTATATTATATTATATTATATTATATTATATTATATTACATTATATTATATTATTATATAGTCTGAATACATAGCCTCTTTCTCTTAACAATACCTACAAAAATATTGGACATTTGTGCAGAATAAAATATAGATTTGTTTTATCATATAATAGTGATTTCTGATCCTCAAATTTAATTGACTGATATATTATATTATATTATTATAATGTACTGATACTATATGTGTATATACGTATATATTGGAATTATTATCATTACAAATTATCATAGCTAAATATTCAAAAAGTTAAATCTAATTAAAATAGTCTAAATGGAAAAAAGACCCAATATTTTCAATGTTTTGTGCTTATTAGGCTATACATTTGTTTTTATTTGTTTTAATTCTGTAATAATTATGTTTTAACATGCAATTAGTAAAAGTTAGTTCCAACTCTTATTCCTCTGAAGACTGACAATAATATAACATAATATAATATAATATATCTTTCAGTACATTTTTTGTACTCTTTATTTCCACTTATGTGTAAGAAAGTAAATATTTAAATAAAATATATTATTACTGTGAGGAAAATTAGGTTATGCTACACGCAATCTTTGAATGAATCTCTGTCCATGATGGACCATGCTAGTCAACTGCAGTAATAATGGATATTACATAGCAGATGAGGCTGTCTGTGTTTGAGGTGTTGAGCTCTCACCTCTACTGAGCAGCTGTAGGTTGCGCACTTCCTCTCTGACCTGTAGCTGTAGGACCTGCTGCAGGACTTCCTGTCTCAGTGTCTCTTGGATTATACCCATCCTCTCCAGCTTCTCTCCATTCAACCGCAACAGGGCACGACCTGAAAAAAGTGCGTGAGAGACAGGATGAATGACAGTTTAAAAAAAAAAAGGAAATGCCAGCTTTGTAAAATAGCGAGACAGAAGAGAAAAGGATTATATCCAGAGAAAATTTGATCAGTAGTATGGAATTGGTTTACATTTGTTTAAATCCCCCCAGAAGCCATCAAATTAATGTCACAATTCCTGCCAACAGACAGCGCAAAGAAAGAGTTTTGCAGATGTCCTGCTGCTTTCTGAATATGAAACCAGTAACCAGAGACGTAATAAGACTTTGCATTTGAGCTGTACCGTCCTGTCCTTCAAAAAACATCACAAAGCAGGGGAATTTATTGTCATTTGCCCCGAATGCGCTCGCTCTAATTAGGGGCATAAATCATCTCATTCCCTCTTACAATTTAATCATCCATCCTCATTCTCACCTGGCAAGTACACAGACACTCCCTCGCAAGAACGCCACACATACAGTTTACGTAACCAGAGTCTATTTTGGGCCGCATTAATGAATGTGTTCAATTTCCGGACATATTGCTTTGTGTAATGATTACTAATGAAGTCGGGTTACGTAAGGCCCCTTGTGTGACCTTGGATGAGTGTATTGATTTGTGTGTGATGTCCAGGAACATCGGCGCTGGACAGCTATTCCCCTCTGTAAATGAAACATAATGACCTTAATAACAGCTGGCTGTGGCTATTTCTCTGATGATGTAGTGGAATTGGAGAGATGAGTGCAGTGTGGTTTGGGGGTTCAGGGATTGGATGGCGATGATTACAGTTTTACAGATCGTTTACAGAACTTCATGAGCTGTCCCCTGAGAGAAACCACTACCTGGCATTTAATTACTTTCTCATAAGTGAGATTCGCTTACAGAAACTTCTATAAGTTCAGACGTGGTGAACGAAATGACTCATCTCGGTTAGTCAGTGGTTCGAGGCAGAAAGATTGACTATCTTTCAAGCCAGCTAGAAATAGCATGCGTAGTTTTCTTTCATTTGACATATATCCAATTTAAACTGGACTTTTGTAAGGGCTTTCATACTGTAGATATTTGCGGAAAATGTCACTGGAAAAAGGTGCTCCTACCTACAAAAATTGTACCAATACAGGCACTGTAGTTTTCATCTGAAATGAGAGGCAGGAAAGCACCAACAATTTTATTCCCTTTCACACAAATTATGATAACAGGACAGATTATCGATTAATTAATAGCTATTTTCATACAGATTTTTGCACAATACTGTGTTATGGCCTCAAAAACCTTTACCATACTGCATGATTTGTAAACTCAAACATTTTGAAGTTTTCATCACATAAGCAGCTCCATATGTGAGGCTTTTCTGATGAGGTAAACTTACTCAGTAGCTCACCCGGTACGGCATTACATTTAGGAGTCCAGAGTTGCAAGTTCTCAAATACAAGTCCAGTGAATCACAAGTTATGATAAAAGAGCTTGAAAACATGTGAAATCAAGCTAATGCCTAGTTCACACTACAGGATTTTAGGCCCTGTTTAAAGGAGAAGACCACTTCCAGAACAACAATTTACAAAAATTTACTCACCCCCTTGTCATCCAAGATGTTCATGTCTTTCTGTCTTCAGTCGTAAAAAAATTTTGGTTTCTGAGGAAACCATTTCAGGATTTTTCTTCATTTAATGGACAGTTGTGCCCCCGATTTTGAGCTTTCAAAATGTAGTTTAAATGCAGCTTCAAAGGGCTCTAAATGATCCCAGCAGAGGAAGAAGGGACTTATCTAGTGAAACGACCTGTCATTTTTTTTCAGAAAATTTTTTTAAGCACAAAAGCTCGCGTAGCACAGGCTCTGGGATGCGCGTCCACGGGTCGTTCTTGAACAATTTGTTCATTTTGAATGAATCTTTAATGTGACTCGCGAAGAATGAGTAATCTCGGGGAGTGATTCGTTCAGTCAACATCCTATTACGTTCTGTACTGGAATTAGTTCACCTGTTTCGAGTCTTCGGGTTTTTCGAGTCGTTCGTTCATCTTATGGGGCTGTCACGTGATGCTGATTTTGCTAAAATGAACGAAATGACTCGAAAAAAGATTCGTTCATTTTGGTAAACGAGACTCAAAGATCTGAGTCGGTAAAATGATCTGAACTTCCCATCACTACTACGAATCATGTCTAAGTTTATCGTCTGTGTACTTCGGCTAAAAATGGTAGAGTATGGAGAAAACATCTTATTTTCTCCTACAACTTCAGAATCGTCCGACACGTTGTACCTTTTTGTTTGTAAACAGTGTTTGACTTACTTGCACTTTCTTAGTCTCTGCGTGTTCGCTTTGTAAACACTGGGTCTGTAGTTTCGCCTACGGTCGGCGTGACCTTTCAACATGATTCAATAGTACGTAGTGTCGTGAGCACGCATGCCAGAACCTGTGCTACATGAGCTTTTGTGCTTAAAAAGTATACACATTTTTATTTTCCGAAAATGATCGATCGTTTCGCTAGATAAGACCCGCCTTCCTCGGCTGGGATCATTTAGAGCCCTTTGAAGCTGCATTTAAACTACATTTTGGAAGTTTAAAATCAGGTGCGCAATTGAAGTCCATTATATGAAGAAAAATCCTGAAATGTTTTCCTCAAAAACCATAATTTCTTTACGACTTAAGACAGAACGACATGAACATCTTGGATGACAAGGGGGTGAGTAAATTATTTGTGAACTGTTGTTCTGAAAGTGGACTTCTCCTTTAAGCCCGATTTGCAAGTCAATAAGCTCGCCGACAGGTCGGGCAGTGATGAGGGGAAAATCAGTGGGTGATCAGCGCTCGTCACTCTTTATGTGTGAACTACTCAACGACGCATCAATGACACAATCAATGTAGCATGCTAAATATCTGGACCGGTCTGCCAACTCAACAGCCAATGAGAGAGCAATTTTTCAGAACAGATCATCACGCAAACAGCTTGCAGCGCTAATTTCTACCTGACGTTCATTTTCAAATAAATTACTCCTGTTTCATGTGTTTTGCGTCATTCCCGTTCCACTTCTCACTTGTTTTTGTGGGAAAAAAGTGGTTTGGGGACTGTGTAGAGTCATTGGGTGACAAAGTTGTTTTTAACTCGTGTAGTGTGTGACCCTCTGTTGCGGATCATTTAAGTAATGTCATGTATTCTGAACGGCACAGCAATCTGCTGACGTTTAAAGTCATGTAGTGTGAACTTGGCTTATAGTGCCCCTATGATGGATCATGAAAGGGTTATATTTTGATTTTGGGAGGGCCCAACAACTGGTTGACATGCATGCAAGGTCAAAAAACACTTTCATTGCTTTATAATATGCATTTATTTCGCTCAATGATTCATTTTTCCAGACCCCTCCTTTGTGTGATGCTAATCTGTTGTGATTAGTCCTACTGCGCATATTGGAAACGGAACGTCCATCACCATTACAATAAACAGCCATGGTATATGCGTTAGCCCAATGCAGAAACGTATTGATAAAGCACTGCAGTTTGTACACCAACATATTGCTCTATTGCTCTATTCTTTATTATAACTTTATTATAACCAGAGACCTACAAGATGCGCGACACAACAGTGAACACAACACACACAACTAAATACACATTTTGCATGCTACAGAGTACATGAGAACAACAATTTTTAAAGGATTACTCCACTTTCAGCATAAAAATTTTATGATAATCTCATCACCCCCTTGTCATCCAAGATGTTCATGTCTTTCTTCAGTCGCGGAGAAATTAAGGTTTTTGAGGAAAACATTCCAGGATTTTTCTCTACATAGTGGACTTCAGTGGTGCTCAACGGACAACTTCAAAGGGCTCTAAACGATCCCAGCCGAGGAATAAGGGTCTTATTTAGCGTTTAAGGGTCTTATGGGGGGCACCATTATTTCATTGACGTCAAATGGTTGCACTTGGTGAGCTACTGCTGCTACATGTTGCTATTTTTAACTCGGAACACACAACTCGGAAAATAAAGTACTAATTCGATGACCACAGCTACTGAAAGAGCTTACAGGTGGTGATGGATATAACCATAGGCTATACCATCTTTTTTCCACAAGGAGACTAAAAGCCCCTGGATATTGAGTGAAATTCATGCTGAGAAACTTCAGCGGCTGCGGAGTCATGACAAGCGTCAGCATGTTTACATCCTGTCAGGATGGCATCTAGCGTTTCTTGTCTCTGCAGTTTGTAAGCTCTTTCAGTAGCTGTGGTCTACTAAGCCTCAAAGGCATCAGGGCTATAGTGGAGAGAACAAAGACGCACGTCTTTAGGGAGTTTTATTCATCCACAGGCATCTTCCCATTATTTTCTCCTCTTCTTATCGCTAGGAAAGCAGTGAAGACTTACATCGCTTCTCTCGTTGCCTTCCCACTGAAAATTACAACCAAAAGCCACACAATATGGCATTGTATTAGTATTTTACTTTCTGAGTTGTGTTGCGGTAAAAATAGGAATAGGTAGCGCCAGTAGCTCACAGAGTGCAAACATCTGACGTCATTAAAATAATGGTGCCCCCCAGGTCCAAAATATGTATAAAACAATGTATATTTTTTAAAATTGCGTAAATCTTTCATGGGTTTTTTACGGCATATTTCAGTAAGAGACATCATTTACATTAAATTAAGCCATACAAGTCTTAACCCTGCTGAAATAAATAGCCAAAACCAGCCTAAGCTGGTTGGCTGGTTTTAGCTGGTCATCCAGGCTGGTCTTTGCTGGTCAGCAGGCTGGTTTTAAAGGGGTTTTGGCCATTTCCAGGCTGATCTTAGCTGGTCAGACTGGGAGACCAGCTGGAACGACCAGCTACTTCCAGCTTAAACCAGCTAAAACCAGTCAACCAGCCTAGGCTGGTTTAAGCTGTTTTTTTTCAGCAGGGAATACGGGTATGAAGACTTGTATGACTTATATGGCTTCATGTTTTCCTTTAATAAAAGAAAACGTGAAATAAAATCACATTAACTTGGCATTTTAGCTTGCTTTTACGTTTTCACGCTCTTTTATCTTGAGGTGAGGTTCACCGAACTCGTATTCGAGGATTCGCAACTCTGCACTCCTAAATGTAATGCTGTACCGGGTGAGCTACTGAGCAAGTTTGCTTTATCAGAAAAGCCACACATATGTAGCTGCTTATGTGATGCAAACTTCAAAATGTTTGAGTTCACAAATCATTGTAGACTAGGTTTAGGGTAAATTTTATTGTAGATGCTACATTATTTTTAAATGCATTTGCAAATACTAGACATTTAACTTCTGAACTGTAAACTCTGATAGTGTCACAAAAGTGCCCAAGAAGCGACATGATATCATTTAGCAGAAATGTCATCTCTGGCATGTTTTTCCAATGAGTCTGGGTTTTATTAAAGCCTGCCGGGCTCCAGACCAGCAGGGGATACTGATGAGCTGCAGAAACAATGCATATTAGCTTGGATTGTTGCCATAATAATCAAAGATGATTATCTACACAGCAAGTGCACAATGACGCCACAACTGCGAGGCAGAGAGACTTTTCGATTATACCGTCACAATCTCCTCATGTTGTGTGGCATCACACCACACAGCATGCTTTCAGTGTACAGATGGTGCCAGACATCTGTGTCCAGGTGCCCAGGGCAGGCCAGTGTCATAATCCGTCCTTGGTCGGGACATAATGAACGGCTGGTCCCTTTAACGTCACAGTGACATAAGACATTTATAAAAAATGGATAGTAGGTGAAATCTGAGTGTTTGCACACACTGACAACCCATGACCTGCAACTTGCTGCTTCTATCAAAGGCAGATGGTATTAATAATTTAGAAGGGGACATTCTCATTCTAGACAGCATTTTACTGGACTCACTGGATACACCCATGAGCGTGAGATCAGTCGTTAATATTTCTGGTCTGTTTTCCCAGAACTTTTCTTGACTCCTAACTTTTATGAGCACACTAACAGACACATGACCTCAAAGCTAACAGACACTGACTAAAAGCTTTCTTGACTAAAAGCAATTTCAATTTTATGGGGTCTTTAATCTGCTTTGCTGTACAGTGGAAGAGATCAGCCGCAAAACCGAAGCTATTTTACAGAGATAAAGAAGCGGCTGGTGTGAGAGGACATCTGTGAATGTGTGTGTTTGAACAATGAAGAACAAAGCCCTTAAATGGAATCGCAAGGTGAATCCCAAACAGAGAGAGAAAGAGAAAGAGAATAAAAAGATACCTCAAATGGCCCGTCCTCAGCATATTACAGTAAATCACAGCAATTCACCAGACACCACTTTATTAAGCTGTGTCTCTTGCCTCTATGTCTATAATGTACAGTAGGAATCAGAGAGCTTCAACAGAAAATGGGAAGTGCCTTTTCATTTCGGAAAAGGAAATTTAAAGCAAGTTTCTGTAAGATTGTTAAACATATTTGCATGCTATTGAAATGCACGGGCTCAAGCTAAATGAATGTGTTAGGATATCCTGTACTTGTGACTGCAGTTCTCTCTGTTATTAAAATGTGCTGCTCGCCTCCTTTATGTGATAAATATGGATGTGTCATGCTTGACGAATCATGTAACACATGAAGAAACAACAAATTATGAATGGCAAATGAGAGTAGCATTTGTCAAATTGGCTCAAAAGTTGATGTCAAGTCTTTTGAAGTGCATCAAACAGTTTTTATGAATGTGACTGATCTGGTGACAATAGGGCCAGTAATACACAGTTTATTATTACATTTAAAAAAAAAAAAAAAAAAAAAAAAAATATATATATATATATATATATATAATAATTAATATAACTATATTAATATTTATTTATTTTTTCATAGTAAACTGTATGGAAGCCTATGTCCACCACTGAATAAAAAATTTAAAAAGGTAATTATCTCACAATTCTGACTTTATCACTTATAGTTGCGAGTTTACTGACATTTTCTCAAAATTGCGTGATATAAACTCACAAATGCAAAATATTAAGTCATTATTATTGAAAATTATTATTATTATTATTATTAAAGTCATATATTATAGAAAATATAAAAATACTAAATTGTGAGATATAAACTAATAATTCAGACTTTTCTTCCTCAGAATTGTGTGATATAAACTTGCAATTGCAAGATATAAACTCACAATTGAGAGTTACAGAATACAGCAAGATATAAACTTGCAATTCTGACATTTTTCTCAGAATTGTGAGATATAAACTCGCAATTGTGAGTTCTGAGGGGAAAAGTTCTGGCTGTA
>JAHKKF010534501.1:0-11981 GCA_019740295.1 Labeo calbasu
ACCACTATGTTCATTATTACATCCAGCAACACAACACCTCAATCGCTCAATCGGAGATATTCTTGTCTAACTTACATCCCTTCTCTGGCATCAAAACAAGGAAAGTTACTGGACTGTTACAGCTGATCTGAGGTAAGACGCTCATGTCAATCAACTATGGTGGGAGCGACCTCTGTGGGTGTGACGGCACAACGACAGGCATCTGAGAACGGCTCGATTTGAAAAAGGGGATATTATTTTTACAGATTAATTAAAAACCACTGCATGGATTTTTATCATTATAGGGTAGATTTGTACATACACTGCCAACACACATTAATGTTCAAACAACATGGAAAAAGTGAATTTTGCATCCGATGACCCCTTTAACAAAAAAAGGTAAAACAGCGACATAGGACGATTTTGAAGTTGGAGAAGAAAATGAGATGGGAGTTTTTGACCTACCCTAACTGTATTGACCTGGATTACACAGAGTTCACGCTGAGCTAGACGAGCATTTGAGGTTAAAAGGTAAATAAATTATAATTTTTTTTTTAGAAAATGACAGATCATTTCGCTAGATAAGACCTTTCTTCCTCTGCTGGGATCGTTTAAAGCAGTGGTTTCCAACCATGTTCTTGGATGCCCCCCGACACTGCATGTTTTCCATGTCTCCTTAATCAACACACCTGATTCAGATCATCAGCTCATTAGTAGAGACTGCAAGAGATGCAAAATGTGCAGTGTTGGGGGGCCTCCAGGAAAGTAGTTGGGAACCACTGGTTTAGAGCCCTTTGAAGCCGCATTCAAACTGTATTTTAGAAGTTCAAAATTGCGGGCACCACTGAAGTCCACTATGTGGAGAGAAATCCTGAAATGTTTTCCTGAAAAAACATAATTTCTTTCTGACTGAAGAAAGAAAGACATGAACATCTTGGATGACAAGGGGGTGAGTACATTATCTGTACATTTTTGTTCTGAAAGTGAACTTCTCCATTAATACAGCAGAATACGTGATTGCGTTGTAGCATTTCTGTAACAGTAAGAAGTGTCTGCCAGCTAGTATTTCTCGCTACCACGGAACTGTATTCATGTTTAACGCTTCTTGTAGCTATGTGAAAAATGTCTGTCTGTCTGTACGCATAAAATGTATAATTGGGACACAGTTCACTGATGGAGCTGACAAGCTGTTGATCTGAATAAGAGAGAGAGAGAAGAGCAGGGGGATGCGAGGAACAGAATTAAGAACATTGATTCCGTTTACATTGAACTTTCAGCGTCATAACAGATATTGTTTATGCTCAAACAGCAACATTACACACTAACTACAGTTAAAAAAAGTGAAATCACAATTAACCAGCCCTTAAAAAAATGTTCCCTAGTCTGCAATCTCCCTGCTGTGTGATTATGAAAACTCCTCCTCCCCAGTGCCACCTGTAGAGATCCGCTACAGCAGGAGTGTCCAAACCTACAATCAAAACTCTTTTGATAACCTTTTATCCTGAGGGTCTGGGATTGACTGAGCATGCTAAGTTTCGTGCATATCAAAAGAAGATATAGATTTAAAAAAAAAAAAAAGAAATCAAAAAGGTAGAAAGTGGAAAGATACATGTAGAGCCTAAATCAATGATTTATTAGAAGAAAAAAATGTATGTTAGCCCTTATGGTTCCAGAGTTAAACGAAAACAAAACGCAAATAGCATCACTTAGTGTTCCACAGATGCGTGCCTGAGCAGCTCTGCAAGATCGGGACCATTCTGCCAAGTCTGGGACCTCTACTTTTAAGGCAGATAACTAATGAAAAGAATAAGAAAATCAGTACGAGCACAACTGAGTTCCAGCATTTACATGGATTTAAAGCGACACTGCACTGGACGCTACAGAGAAGAAATGACAAGAAGCAACAAGAGAGAAGCAGGAGTAATGGAATCAGGAAATGACCCGAGCCAGACTGCGTTGCCTACACACACAAGTGACACCTCACAGCATGTGCACTACGCACCGGACCACGTGTGCCCTGACGCATACGCCTTACATAGACTCCAGGACGGGGGATCCCATGTCAGGGTGAGTCTCACAGCCAAAAACAAACAGCTCAACAGCTGTGATTATCATTACTTTTGCTAATTATGAAATTCAACAAATTCTACAAGGCATTTAATGACATAACCACATGACCGAGACTATACGTGGTTTTGTATGTATTCATACTTGCTCATAAACTTGAAAATGTTCAAGAGAAGAGCAGGTGCACACATGTACACACGTCTCATTTTTTGAACACATATGCAAATATACCACATTAATCACAAACTGAAAGCCAGCGTTTGTGTGGGTGATGATTTTAATGGCTGTTGTCACTGGATTCACAATACAGCACAGCCTCAGTGCCTCAATGCTGAAATAAAAGTCAAAGAGACTCTAACACGGCTACACACCAACTGAAAAAAAAGCGACCTGCTGTTTTATTTATAAACATGAAAGAGAAATGATTTCACAGCAGATGCACACTTGTTTCTGTCATTTTACTATTTGGAGCCGAATGAATGTTCGGTTCCTGAGTTATTTGGGATCATGTGTTGCTACTGTCTTACAGTCGCTGTACAAGCTGTGCCAAAACAGCTTTTCCTGGTATCAGGTGACAAAACTGGTTTGCTTTATTTAAAAAGATATTAATATTTTAAACACAATCTCATTTGATTTATTTGTTTTTTTCTATATGAAAACAATAGTCTATTTGATCAATTATTATACTTAAACAGAAACATACTTTTTTTTGTCATGTGGGCTTATTAGGAACAGCCCTATTGAGACACTTTAATTCAGAAACAAACTGGGCATGACAGAAGCTGTAAGAGACTAGAGACTACAAAACTTAAAAAGAGAGAAAGACAGTCCTAAGAGAAAATAGAAATATTTTACTTCTCGGAAAAGAGAGTCAGATAAGTAAAATATTCAACAGGACTAAGATTAGATTAAAAAAAACAACTAGATCAAAAGACTGATTACTTATTGTTTGGTTATTGTTGAGCAGATCCTAACAAAGGTCAAACAGTAAAACTGTAATCCATATTTGTCTAGTTTGAGCAGCATTTCTTTAATTGCTTAAGCTTATTATTCAAAATCAGCATATCCAAATTTAGCCAAAAATCTGTCACACTCACGCTGTAGTACTGAATATTTCCGTCTATGGCTCAGTCACAGCCGTGACGATATGCATAACAACGGCACGCTTGCCTGTGCCAGCAGGCTTCTACTGAGCAATATTTTAGCACGGCTGGAATACCATACCGACCAGTCAGAACTCAGGGCCGCACCTATCCATTTTATGACATTAACTGAACAAGCATCCGCCAGCGAAGGCTGTCAGTGTGTCACTTCCTAACAGGAGTTTTGAGTTCTGCACGTCTCACGTCATGGCCAGTGCAGTGAGACACGACAATGTGTCTTTTGTGGCCCTTTTTCATGGTGAGTGTTGAAGTAAAACAGCTGAGCTCAGCCAAAAGAGAAAATAAACCTCCAGCAAACAAAAGCCTTGCGGAGCAGGAATGCAGGCTCCATCCATCCATCATGAGGAAAAATACACGTACCTCCTCGTCTCGCTCCAGCTCAAGGCCCATCTCTACCAGGTTACTCTCAAACTCCTCACGCCGTAAACATTTTTCGTCATCGTGGTGGTCCAAGCTGTGGTCGGGCGAGCCCACTTCGGCGTCATCCTTGGGAGCGGGCGGAGGCGGCGCTCGACCCCGTCGCAGGGTGCGGGTGAAGGCGTTGTCTCTGAGACGTGACGTGTGGCGCCGGGAGCTGCTGGTCTTCTTGATGTGGTAAGTGAGGATGTAGTCCACCCGCCTCTTGCCGTCCTGGAAATACAGACCCCGCCGGCATCGTGTGTTCTCCTCGGGAGCGAGAGACTTCAGGAGCTGAGAGGAGAGGGAAGGACAAAACATGAGCCAGGCTCTGTGTGCGTGTGTGTGTGTGTGTGTGTGCTACTGCTGGGCCAGGGTCCAGGGTCCAGGGTCAAGATGGGGCAGCATCTGAATTCAACAGTGGACTCATCAGCTTAAAAAGCTTTAAGTTTGTTAGACCTCATTGTCCCAAGTCATCTATCAAATAATGAGCTGAGCAAGTAAACTCCGTTCATATAGTTTCAAATTAGCCACGGTTATATACTGACAAGCATTAATAGCAATACTCTCAGTGTTCTGCAGAAGTGCTTGGAATTAGTTTCTAGATAAATATAAATGCTGGTTTATGGTATTCTTTACAAAACTATGGGACGGATGCAGTGGATATTGATTGAAAAGCTGCACATGTGAAAAGTAGCGCGCTTGAGAAAACGTAGTGAGCAGAAAATTTTATGTGTGTCACATGGTTTGGTCACAACATTGTTCTTATGCGTAAGTTATTTCACTATTTTTTATTTTTCTAAAATGTGGACAGCATGCATATATACCCCCACACATCTTCATTGCTACGCTAAGCAAAATACTAAGTAAAATAAAAGGTTCAATGTTCTCTTTAACAATACACCTGTTAGCAAATATTTTTCTGAATATTTTGTACAGTGAAATCTTGAACTTTCAGTTCTGACTAAATGGGCTGGGCAGGATCTTAACCACTACAACAAACTGCTCATGACAAAGGTGTATTGAACAATCACATGATTTTAGTTTTTAATGCAGTGCTGATGACATTTTATTAGCTGATACAGTATGTTAGGTGTACTGTATTTAATATCTCGAGTGTTAAAGAGATTAGAATTGCTCGGAAGTATGCACAGACCACATATGTGACCCTGGACCACAAAACCAGTCTTAAATCACTGGGGTATATTTGTAGCAATAGCCAAAAATACATTTTATGGGTCAAAATTATTCATTAGGAAATTAAGTAAAGATCATGTTCCATGAAGATATTTTGTAAAATTCCTACTGTAAATATATCGAAACTTAATTTTTGATTAGTAATATGCAGTTTTTAGAACTTGGTTTGGGCAGCTTTAAAGGTGATTTTCTCAATCACCATATATTAAAACAGTTGTATCTCGGCCAAATATTGTCCTATCCTAACAAACCATACATCAATGGAAAGCTTATCTTTCAGATGATTTGTAAATCTCAATTTCATTGAATGAAATGTTGTGGTCCAGGGTCACATACAAGTCCATTATGTCCAAAGCAGATAATCCAGATAATCAAAAGCAAAAGGGACACAGTATAAATGACACTGATGCATTTTGCATTTTGGTTATTGAAAATGTACAATAACAAATGGTAAATGCTTTTAAAAGATGCCTGTAATAAATCTAATGTGTCTAATATGTAATAAAATGAAGATCCAGGACAGATTTAACTTCATACATAGACCTACTTTGATAAGTATATGTGGCAAACAAATATATTCTTAATTACTAAAATTATTTCATAACTAACTACTTTTACACAAAGGAGCAAAATAAATGAACGGTTAATAAAGTAGTTTGGGCGTGTGATAAAAGACTGACCGGAAGCTCATACTGCAGTGTGAGGAACAGACCCGGGTAGAGCTTCAGATGAAGGCGGCGCACATTCATTCTTCTTCATTCAGGTGAGGTGCACATTAATTAATCTTTGTGTAGTTTAATATGAACTTTTGTGAACGCCTGTCACAGCAAAGGCAGATTTATTTCTCCTATACGTTTCTCCAATGTCCACGGTCTTTTTGTTTTGGAGAGACAAACTGCTGGAGATAAATGTTATGATAGCGAAATGTTTTGACCTTAGTTCAGCACCTTTGGGCCTGAGATCTGCCATAACGCTGCGGTCGTACTGGTGATAGATCTGCGTGACGGTTGACATACAGGTGCTAATGCGCTGTTAAATAATGTCTGACGTGAGTAACCTTGAACTTGAGAGTGTGAACTATGGGAACAGCTATGGGTTCTTATTACATCTATGGGAAGCACAATGTAAGCGACTCTTATTCGTAACAGAACAGAACAAAACGACTGTGCGTAATATGACAGTTACATATAACGTCGATAATACTACGGACAGTGTGCAGGTGTAAGTACAGTCAGCAGATGTCACATGTACGTTGAGATAACCAGATGTGATGTGTTCCCTATAAGTCTGGACTTCAGCACTAACAAACTATGCGACAGTAATCTTAGATAGATTTTTTTTTTTGAAGTCCTTATTCATGAGGTCAGCTGTTTTTGTAGAGCGACTGCAACTGATCCAGCAACTGCTGACTGTGTTATGGGGTATGACATTTCCTCTGGCATCCCCCTTCATCTTATGGGGACATGTGCTCATATTTTAGGAGCAAAAAGCTGTAGTACATATAGTTCGAGCATGTGCTCGTGTACTTTACCTACCGCTCTATATGTAACTTATGTACGTCAATCAAATTGTCAACGGAGCGACGGGTCGTAGTCATAATTGACGGCACATATTGCACATACGTTACTGTTATATGGTTGTATGGTTTTAAGGCCTTCAAACGTCCTAAGTAGTCACTGACACATGCCACACTCACCTGAAATTTTCCATGAAAGATCACATCCCTTAAGAAGTGCGCTTGTTTGCGGCCCGTCGGAGGTTGAGAGCCACCGCCTTCGTTCTCGGGTAAATCCATCATCGGTCACGGTAAGAAACCTGCCTCCAACCTGTTCTCACTCTCTCTTAATCTTCAACTCTGTTTTCTGTCTGTCTGCTCTTTCTGTCTTTCAGAATGAAGCAAGCTTCAAGTCACAAACCGAACTCTGTTGTTACTTGAGAGGAGTGAGAGGAGCCAGGAGCTAATATTAGACTCAACTATAAAGCCATACATCAAAGCCTCCAAGATGCCCTCGCTCGAGCCCCTCGCTCTCACGCATCACATTTTGGTAAGAAGTCAGCTTAGTCTCTGTGTAAAGGCTACTTTTGGAATTCTGATCATTACACGTTAAGAGTGTAAACGCGCTTAGGTCTGTTGCTGTGTCGTATAATGTCATCTTTTTTCAGAGACAAGTGCCACATGCTGCCATCAATTTGAACATACAAGTAAGAAAAACGATAACAAATTGCGTAAAACATTTAAAATTCAAAACTTACAATAGAATCTTGAAGATCATATCCAATGTCTTCTATGGCTTTGATACTGATGATGTTCATGTGCTTTTCTTTGATTGGTACTGAAGGATACTGCTCATTGTTCATTATGGCTATGTGTGTTTCCAGCAGTGAACTTCTCCAACAGATTGCGGTTTACAATTTAACCTGTAGATGAAAAGCAACATGGCATACAGGTAAACATGTGAACTTCACAAAACCACAATTAAAATGACCAATTCGGAGTCTAAGAAACCAGTTTTGAAGAAAATGATTAAATAGAACTGCCAGTTGTCTTTATTGTCCAGGCTAAAGACCATGTTCAAGCTAGAAAGAGTTTGGTAGCCTATAGAGCCGGGGACGTCAACTGGTGGACTCCGGTCCGAATCGGCCCTGCTGAAAAAAACAATAGACACCATTACAAAATGTGTAATGGTTTTACTGGTTATAATGGGACTTGTATTGGTTTTAATGGAGACTGTAATTGTGCCTGTTGGTCTCTACTGGTAACTGGTCACCTTCTGTTGGTGGCTTGTTAAAACCAATAAATCCTAATGGAATATGTCCCAAACCACAATACAGAAAACCATTTTTTAATGGTTTTAATGGTTAAAAGTTGATGGTTTGTAATGTTTGTAATGGTATTTGTAGTGGAAACCATTAGAATTTACCGTTATAGTTCTATTGTTTTTCTTTTAGCAGGGCGGACCGCGAGGCGCCTCCATGCGGACCGTGAAGGCTTTTGACTTAGTGAGATAAAAAAAAAAAAAGCTAAGTTTTATTAAATAAATAAGTCTAATAAATTTGGGTGCAGTGATGAGAGCAGAGAGCGGCGCGCAGACAGACGAAGCTTTCAGTGAGTGAAAAACAATGGCATTATGTTGCAATATTGTAGATATTTATGTTTTTTTAATATATTTTTGTAAATATTTATGTTTAAAACCATGAAGGCAAGCCAATGAATGTCACACAAGCGACGTAAAAACTTTGCGCAAAATGCGATATCCTGGTGAAAGTCTCAACGCGCCACAGAGTTAAATTAAAAATGACGGCGATTTCAGCATCTGACGCTGCATTAACGGCACATATTCTCTCAGAGACGACGAGGGACGAATCTACGTCATATGCTGATATTAATTTACTCCCCAAATATTTGTCTTGTGGCCCAAACATAATAGGGAAAAATGAGAAGAAATGTATTTCGTGTTAGATTGTTTTTGAAAAAGTCGGTGCTTGAAATAAAGCTCTTAATTTTCATTGATGACTGCAGTGTTCATAAGACTTTAGTAAGGATTAAGAAAGTCTTGACTATGTCTGCGCGATAGTCTTGTGGGCAGTGATTTCAGGTGGTCTTAAATGTGGAGACTGAAAGACAAGAATTGCGATGAAACTTTAAAAGGCTATCCACTGAATAAATATGAGCGCTGCACGTTTTAAAGTCAGCTGCTGCGCTGCTTTGTGTACTGCCGTTCCAAAAGCGCCACCTGCTGGAAGAGAATGATCTTCCATTTTCAACCAGCCCGTACGTCTGCTCTTGTCAAAGACCAATGTGAAAATCAATCCATGTTTTTTAAGCAGCAAACACGCAGAGTTGCAAATGTGAACTGGTGGATCGACAAGAAGACAACGTGTTATAAAAATTTAAACAATTAAAGCAGTACAATGTATTTATATGCTATTTAATTAATATAATACTTGATTGATAATAATAGTTTAAATATAAGAATTGATAGTTTTGACTCTGATATGTGACTGAAATTTGAGGCTGAAATGTGAAGTAAAATAGATCTTTTTGTTTTTTTGAAACCTGCATCTGAACTGTAAATCATGCTTTTTACAGTCATTTAATTAATGTATTTATTTTTTGTGCAGGTCTTAAAAAAAGGCCTTTAAAAGTCTAGAATTTAAGCTTAATTATCCCGCAGATAAACAATCAATTGTTTTATATATAAATGTCCAGACCTCGGCTGGTGAGGAGGGATCTTTCCTGGACCTCGAGCCATTTTAGTTGAAGACCCCTGCTCTACAGAGGATCAATGTTCGGTCCCAGGTAGAGGCTTTGAACAGTACCTAAAACAAAACACTTACAACCAGGAGGTCTTTTCCTGCTAAATGCCTAGTGACCAAGGATAATAAGTCAATAATACTGTAAATATCAATGCTATGAAATCATAATCTGACATATCGAATGTTTTTGGTGATGAGATTGGAGGCTGCCCTAAATGATCATTGTCACCAATGCAAGACCAAAGAAGAACATCAGGAAAATTCCCTACTAGTGCTTCTTACATTTACAAAGTTTCTTTTTTTCAGCAAGAACTGTCTCTTTGTCTTTCTTTCTTTCTTTCTTTCTTTCTTTCAACCAGACTACTTAAGGGTGCTAAAGTACCACAATGCAGAAAGTCTTCCAGAAGGAAAACACCTTGATCAGGGGAGCAAACAGCTGCTGAGGGACCAGGGTCACTCCTAAAGCAATTCATCCATCCTACAAACACCCAAATCTGACATGTACTTCTGGATTACTGCTCAGGTAATATTTAAGACTGCTACATATTAAACTGTCACAAATGAAAATCCTATCTGTCCTGTCATTATTAATGAGAATCAGTAACCGTAATACACAGGCGTCTCCCAGAACTGGATGCTGAATTCCTTCCAATACACCAGCAGTGTCCAATCCAGGCCTTTTGCACACAATATATAATGAAGACCTATCACACAATAGCTCAGTAAGTTCTGGTTATGCTGTATATTGCACACTGTGTTTAAATGCATGTTTATTAGCACAATAATGAATGACTTCAACAATGTAGTCGATTGTGCTGCTTCTGTCATCTTGTCTGCTCTATGACTCTCTGGCATGACAGCACAAAACAGCACATGCTCACAGACAGCCGTATACCACAGATATAACGACAACGGAGAAACGATATCACTGAAATCATTAGAATCATAGACATATAAACATAGATGTCTCATTAGCATCTGTTTTTATGCGCAAGCATCCATCATACTAGAAAGGTCACAGCTGGTCTGTGAACACTTGAGAATATGTTTTTGGCGTGACTGCGACTGTAGTTTTATGCATGCGTGAATGGACTTCAGCAGGTGATTTTGTTATAATAACACAATACAACATGGCAAAGCTGTTAGCTAACACAACATAATTTTTTTTCCAGTTGAAAGACCAGTAATATTGAGTTAATACAAAAACACAAACCGCAATCTCACCTGTGAAAATTCTTCAGTAATTTAATCTCTGTGGTTTTTACAAGCAGAGGCTACGCCATTGAAAAAGCTCATTGACTTTTTTATGGTAAGTGACAACACGTTGACCATTTTAAGATGGTGGACACATAGACGTGTCCGGGACGGTCAAATGTATTTTTTTCCAGCTAATGGATGATAAAAACATTGTATGGTGACAGGTCTACCCTCCTGTGAGAAAGTCTGAGGGGTTTGATCTACCATGGCTTCAGGCTGTACCCATCCTGGCCATTTTCTTTTCCAAAATCTCATCAGGTGATACCTGGATAATTATGTGCACCAAAGTCATCTCCATCGTGACGTTCTGCCAGAGGCGCTGTCTGTGGTCACCATCATCCTAACCACCTTTCCGATCCTTTTCCTGAGTCTTACATGTTCCACTATCCTTGCTCCAGAGATTACACCTGCACCTCAGCTGCTTTACTGTGTACAACTACTCTCTCATCCCTGGTCCTGATCTTCCTCAAGATCCTCTGGACATTCTCCGCCTTTCTAAGATGTGCACCCTTCATCCCAAGTAAACAGACCCGCCCCTTGATTTGGTCTTTTCTCTAGTTTCTATGTGCCCAAGAACTATGACACTATGGACTCTCTCTCTCTCTCTCTCTATATAATAACATTTAAAATGAATATGTAGCATAACACTAGACATACCATCTGACAGCTCACAACATGCTAACCTGAAGCTATAGTGACAGCAGCAGCATCATGTTTGGGGATGATTTTCTGCAGCAAGAACTAGAAACCTCAGGAAGGAGGGGAAAAAAGCCAAGCGCTGAAAAATCCTAGAGGAAAAGTATCCACAAGAGCATTGAGACTAATCATTTTCCAATGAGACATTGACCACAAACATCCTTAAGTGGCTCAGTCAAAGCTCAGACCTCAGTCCATCTGAGGAACTGGTTATTTATAGTTAAAATGCTGTCCTTAAATCAATGTATTGTCTGAGCTTTAAATACGCATGCACAAGATGGCTTCGACCTTGTCTGAAATACCCTTAAGAGATGCCATGAATGTTATGTTGAAAAGTGAGATAAAATTAAATCACATTGATCAAGTTCAAACTTTTCAAATTTAAGTGAAAATTAGAAGAGTTTTGCATGGTTTTATTAAAGAGAGCAGCAGTTCTTCTACAGTTTGCAGTGGACAAGCGGAGTCCGTTACGATCTGACATACTATTAGTATAACATGTATCAATACATTATGGTGATTTGTATTTATTTATTTATTTTTACTTTTTTTGACTAAATGAAACGTAATGATGATGACAACAAGCTGATCGCAATCTACAAAACACTGCCCTCCATGTGCAACAAGCACACTGCGTTTCTGCACACAATCATGCATTTTTTTATGTTCACATTTTGCTTTTAAATATGTTATAGAACATGATACTCTATAATAGTAACTATTACAAAGTGGAAAATAAGTACACTTTGGCATACTTTCTGAAAAGAGTATAAGGAAAATACTAGAATTATTATTGCAGAATTTACATAGAAGCAGTGCATTTAAATTAGCAATTATTAGTTATCAAATAACAAACACTATAAAATCTTATTAAAACAATGATATATTTAAACTTTAAAGTTAAACTTTTGATGTCACATTATTACAATGCACACTTTTTAGAAGTCTACCTAAGTGTGTTGAGAAACAAGT
>JAHKKF010534501.1:12031-85127 GCA_019740295.1 Labeo calbasu
AACAAGTGCACAACAAATGTACATTCAATACAGTTAAGCACACTTCTTTTTCACAAGGATCAGTAATATCATGGTAAAATGTTGGCTAGTATTTGTAGCAAGTTGTTCACCTTTCCATATCCATCTTTCAAAGTGCAACGTCCTTTCAACCTCCCCTGTCGTTATACAGTTTTCCAGTTTTTCAGTAATATCCTTTGAGTCTCTATAAAACTCAGTGGAAGGCTAAACTAACTTTGCACTGTAAATGAAATATCACTGCGAATATCAGTCCTGCCGATCCTGTCATGTAGACCGAAACGAGGATGACACAGTTAAAAGTGTTGTGTCACAAAGCTCTGTCAATTTCGAGCATAGACAGTGATTAAAATACATTGTAGCTATACGTTTGCAAATGTTTACAAGAAATATGATCAGCAAACAGCAACTTTAATGCAACCTAACGACACAAAATAACCTTTATTATTTTTGATCTAAAATTTTTTTAAGTAATATCGTAAGGTAAATGTGGTTATAAATCGAACTACAGTAAAATGCAAAATATTGTGCCGTATCTATTTTTTTCTACATCCACAAGTTTATATAGAATCTGTAGTTCATAACGCTTATCGTATTTGTATAAAATCTGACTGACAACAGTACCTCAGACAGTAAGAATAAACCGGTCCTGAAGTCCCGTAACAGTCTACAGGTGAAGCGGCTCCGCGCGAGGAGACATCACTGGAGCGCGCGCTCTTCACACGATTCTTAAGAAAGCGCGCGGAGTAACAGCCTCCCTCCACAGAGCGCGCAACTCTTGTCAGACGCTCCTCTGTGACGATCTATCTATCATCTATCTATCTATATCTATCTATCTATCTGTCTATCTGAACATATCTGACATTAAAAAGTGTTACTGATTTAATGTAATGAACTGTGTGGTGTTTGGATGGTTGTAATGATCATGGCTGTTCTCTTGAGTGTCTGAATCCCTCAGAGGTCTGACCCTGGATATAACAGACCGTGGGAAGGACATGTTAGAGTTTGAAACATTTCAACAAGTCCTGTTTACAGACTCTTAGATAAAAAAGCTGTCGTGATGATTTACTGTCCATGCAGAGGAACATCTGTCCTAAAATGTCCTCAATACAAGCCCTCATTATTCCAGTACAAGTGCTAAAAAACATTATTTTTTTGTTGTCATGTGATATGGATTTCAGTTGAAGCTGTGAAGCCAAGTTCATGTTTCTTTGTTTTAGCTGTTCGTGATGAAATCAGATAAACTGGTTGTCTTTCAGTCTCCAAGAATCCTCAACCTTAAAGACATATTTATAGGCTGTTAGGAAGTAAAGCTAACGTTTGTTTGTTTATGTTTTTGTTTATTTAGCCTCTTTCTGGGACTTAAAAAATGATGCAGGAGCGAGAACGGCCCAAAAATGCCACTAGGTGGTACTAGTGTGTACAGCTGCTCAGTTGAAGAATTCGGGTGTGAGCTCGTCAAAACACTCATATTCACACCTCAATTCTGACCCCTGATTTATCATTTCAACACATTCAATATGGGTCATTTTACAGCCGACTTATGCAGGAGGTAATGTTATTCATTCATTCTGTCATGTACACTACAAAAAGTCTCCTGTGCTCACCAAGGCTGCATTTGTGCATTTGTTTGTGGAAAAAAATACAGTAATACCTTAAAATATTGCTGCAATTTAAAATAACTGTTGTCTGTTGTAACTGGTGCATATATAGGGAAGGGGACGAGCTGAGACGCTAGACAGAACCAACAAGGACAAAGGAGCTCTATGGCCAAGACAAGGAAACTTGGGAACTGGACAGAACCGACGGACATGAAGGAGCCGCTGCTCACCCAGGGGGATCGAACCCTTGAGGAACACACCCATGAGTTTTTGGATCTGGCATGTGAAACACATGATCTCATTTTACCAAGCTTGACATAAAGAACTACTGAAGTCTCTACTAAATCCCCTCTAAATCACTAGTGATGGTTCTTGTTGGATATTTTGTGAAGAACTTCAGCGTTCAGAGTGTTTCCTGTCTCAATGGACTGAACCAGTGAACACAGCCGAGCCCACCGCAGATCTCAAGCCACCGCTCGCCATCAGGAACCACGTTCAATACAACAGCATCTCTGAGATCTTGAATCAATTAATTAGCAAGTTCAAGTTCAGTTTTTAATTCTTTCCCTGCCACTGATCATTTATGAGACAAAGCTTTCCCACCATTTACTAGGTAGGAGGCGCTATTGCACGTCTTAAGGAGTGTTGAATTCTGGGGGCCTTGAAAACTCGAATTGAAATGGCCTTGAAATGAAAACTTAAAAACTTGGGCCTTGAATAATCAAAAATGCTGGCAGTGGTTGGCAACTTAAAAAAATATATATATCTGATGGGGAAAAAGTTAGGCCTAAGGGTTTTCCAAAAGTTGCTGATCTAAACTGAAACTTCTGAAAACAACTTCTTAAACCACCTTTCTGCACATGCAGTAAATGTCATAAATGCTCACAGAGATGATACAGAGAGACCAGACACAATATGCTATTATTACTCTGGAACAATCATTTTATTAGCTCTTTTAGACCACAACTAAGTAAGCCAAAAAGAAATTGGGATTAAAAAAAGAGAGAGAAAGAAACCAGAGAAACAAGCTGCTGTTTAGCCAGTAGCAGGCAACTGATCAGCCGCCTTAAGCACAAGTGTTACAGTCACAGCCACAACATTAAACAGGGTCAACAGCGGAATTTATTTTAAAGAAAGAACATAACATAAGGTGGGGAAGAAATAGTCGGGTAAACAGAAAACAAAACAAAGGAGAGCCGCCCCGATCTGGCGACCAGACTACTTACTTATAGACCCCTTCGGACAGTCACAAATACAGAAAACAAAACACTTCCGACCCCTAGAGGGCAGACAAGTCATTACAGAAAGAAAAGAATAACTAATTACAAGAAGAAACATCCTAGGTACAGGGGGTGTAGGGTACTTGAGCACCTGCTCCTTTGCAGCTGCAGCTGCTATAAAAGAAAAAGAAGAGAGGAGAAGGAGAGGAAAAAGAGATGAGTGGATTGTAGGGAAATGGTGTAAAGAGCAAGAGGAGAAACTGTAAGAAGACATGGACATAGAGGAAGTGGACAGAAGGAGGAGGGAGGAGAGGTAAAAGTAACTCATACACTATGGTTGTGCCCTAAATGACAGGAATATTGGGAAAACATATTTGATTGTTTTTCTATAGCATTCAAAAAGAATCTTGACAAGCCGAATCATTCAGTATGATAATTGCCAAGAGGTGGAAAACTGATCTTGTGCCAAAGTTGCAAATGCGGGGTAGGGATCTTGTAAATATGCCTGTATTGGAGAGGTGAAGGCTCACAGTAATGACAAATCTGAAGTATTTGACAAAACATGGGGCCAGATTTTAGAACATCTCAAGGTGACTGATGTAATGCATTCGTAGCTAATGATGTTCGTTAATGACAAAATAATGGAGTGTGATCTGTATTCATTTATAATGTATTTAATATAGTGCCTAAAGTATTATGTGACATCCAACAATAGTCAGGATAATGCTTTTTTTTTGTACAATTATCGTCATTTTAATACACACGCACAGGACTAAGTAACATTTATGAATTTGTATGCTGCTTATGCAGTTCTTTGCACTACTTTGTCTTTGTATGCATTTGTCCCTCAATGCTCTGTTGTTCTGTCATAGTTTATTACATTTTCATTTATATTTTTTTATAATTGTAATCATCTTTTTTCCCCTTTTCTTTGTAATCTTTCTCGTTCTGTTTGTTCTCTGAAAAAGCAAAAACACAAATAAACGTGTAAAGAAAAAGAAAGGCTGACACAAACATTCTGATATGGTAAGAGAATTTGTTTTGCACTTGGATCGTTGGTGTTTTGCTTCTGATGTTCATCATTCTGAGAAGTTGTGTGACAATCATTTCTGAGCGAAGGATGCGACTGAAGCTGCAGTCTTAGCAGACGACTATTCGGTATATTAATGCATAAAAAAGGGCACAGAGAAGGCAGAGGTCAGGTCATCATTAAGGTAGCTTAAATAGGGTTGCATCAAAGAGATTTGAACAAACGTTATTTTCTTCTGGAGAAAATTGGAGAAAACTGGTATTGTAAAACATTTAGAGATTTAATATGCAATTAATGTTTCAGCATTTGACATTGGAAAAATAAGTGTCCCGTTTTGGCCGCAAAGTGGAAGTCCAGTCAAAAAAAAAGGTCCATGTTGGTCATGTAATAATGACCGAGACTGCCATTTCTGATCACGTTAAGACGAGTGCTTCTTTGGAACTCAAGAATGTAGTGTATGAGTCGAAATTGAAAGAATGAAAGCCTTTATTGCACCCTTTATTACTGAAGGTCTCGTGTCCTTGTGCCCAATTTAAAATCTTGAGAGATACAGGGACATCATCAGAATAATTTATTCTCGAATCTGTTCTGACTTTTTCTGATGTGTCAAGTGAAAGGAGAAATGTTCAGATGAGGGGAATTTCTGTTTTCTTGCACAGAGTAAACCTGACACCTGAGCTGGTCTGTGGACGTGTAACCCTGGGAGTGCGTCCACTGTTGCCCGTGGATAAAGTTGCTGTAATCCTTGGAAACGATTTGGCTGGAGGTAGAGCATGGCCAGATAATTGACAAATCTGAATCTCTAAATTAAAAATTCCCTGACGTATCTCGTTCAAGGAACCCATGAGGCATCTTGTAAGGAAAAAGACTTGTATCTGGCTTGTGTACTCTTTCTCCTATTTCTTATAGGGAGCTGCTTATTACAATTGTTGGAGGAGGTTGTTCCATCTCAGGAGGTAAGAAGTGCTGTCAGTGGATATTGTATCCAAGAAGAGCTTCTTCTAAGGAAATATGTTCCCTGCAAACAGGATTTGATGGATGAATCTACAAACTTTGAGTTGTAACTGAATTAGGCTGAATGGCATCACTGTAGAGCTGATTTACAGCAATCACATCTTGCGATGTCGACACTGCAAGCAACAGCTGAAAAACGGCATTGCTTTTTGTCGAACTGTCTACAGCTGAACTCAACTCCTTTCAGATCGAACTTCACTCTGTTATTGATCTGAACTGAACCAACACCGAACTCAGCACTGACTTGCTTATCTGGTGTCTGGAAGACGCTTCACTTTCAGTCATTTTCTTTTACGATGATCGGATGAGGACAAAACTTGAACTGAATTAAGATGGATGACGGCACTATCGTCTTCTGTAGAGCTATTTTTGCTTGCATCTTGCAACGTCGACACCGGTATCGAACTAAATTGAAATATTAATAACTAACAACAACATTGCTGCCTTTTGTAGAACTGTTTATAGCTGATCGAGTAACTTTTTTAAGCTAAACGATAAACGAGCTGCTTTATCTATATCTAAGAACTTATGAACTCTCTCTATAGAGACGGATTCTGCTGTTTCATCTCTATGAATCTGCTTTGACACATGTGTATTGTATAATGCGCTACAGAAATAAAGGTGACTTATATATAAGTATAACGGTTCATCTACATGGGAAACTCATCATACTTTTATTTTAAAATAGTTTTATTCATATAAAATAAGATAAAACATTTAATTAGTGATGCACATTATATTATGCAAGAATTAACATAAACTCTGAATTAATACTGAATAATATATGTACACGATATAATTCTGTTACATCTAGGCATACACATAGCATATTACCTTTAATTCATTTCAAATACATTTTTACATGTGTTTGACATTAAAGTGTTTGGCCTCTGTTTTTTTTTTTTTATCCACCTGCACTTCAGCGTTTGGAGCAGACCACATCTATAGGTAGAAATACAAAATATCAATTAGATACACATGATAAGACCGAGCAGACATCGTCACACAGACGTTAGGAGCACACTGACCTCTGTGGTATTCCGGATGCACGTTTTCGTAGATGGGATACAAGAGGTTTTCCTGTTCGCTGCGCAGTTTCCTCGCACGGAGCACGTCTCGCACGCACTGATAGAGGTACGAGTACTGGCACTGATGCGACACACACGACAAATACATTTGTTTTCATATATACACGTGTGTGTGCGTGTATCTCTTTGTTTCCAAAGCGGTAGTGTGTTTTACAGACGAGCTCTCACCTCCGTCTGCACCATGTGTGTGCGATGAAGCCTCAGATCAAACACAACGCTGTAGACGTCCACCGTGTCTCTGGTGTCCAGCTGCTGAAGGACTCTGTCTAAAGCGATGAAGGTTCCGGTGCGGCCCACTCCGGCACTGTCAGAGGTCAAAAGTGCACACATATTAACACTCGTACTGGATTTGCTAAGTTAGTAGCAAGTACACTAGATCTTTTCAAGTAGAATATTCTGCTTTGCATTGTATGAATTAAGTTTTCAATTTGCAAGCATTTGGACAGACGTTTCCATTTGGGACAGCGCCTAAGCTAAGATGCTGTGATAATGACTGAACTGTCCACCTGCAGTGCACTACAGTGGCTCCAGAGAAGGGCGTCCGGTTGATATAGTCTCTCACGGTGCGCACGAACTGAATGAGCGACTGCGTGATCTCTGGAACTCCGTGATCCGGCCACACGGTGTAGTGAAACTGACGCACGACTCTGGAATAGCTCAGCTGCTCCTCCTGCACAGGCATCCAGCACAGCTCATTAGTGTATTCCTATTAGACCTCATCTGAGACGAACAGACACACTGTACCCACATTGCAGATCTTGAATTCTCGGATGGTCCACTCGGGCAGCACCGACTCCGACTGCATCTGCACGACCAGATCCCCGTAGTACAGCGGCTCCTGATCGAATGGCCAGTAATGGTCACACTTCACCTAAACAAGAGAGTCAAACACAAATTCACGCCAAAAGAACCTCACGAGCTGAAAGGTCACGTGTGATCCTGTGGACGTACCCTTCCTTTCTCAACACACTGTGTCACCATAACTATGTTGTGCACATTCTGCTCCCAGACCATCTTCCAGAAATCATCTTTAGTGCCGGGTAAAGGGCCCTGAGTCGCTATATACTCCCGTCTGAAGTTATTGCCCTTGAAAAGAAACCATGTGATATGTCTGCGGTAAGCTTTAAGACACAAACACGCACTTGCAGTATATTTTTGTTGAGATAGTTTACATTTAGCATCAATAGCATTTGATTACTTGGTGAGAACTTTATTTAACACTATTAATCATACTTTTGATGAAATCACGTTTTTAATCGGTCTGTAATTCAACCATCTTTTTTGTATGACAGACTTTTGACTTTTGTCGTTAGTGTACTTCCGTGGCCAAAGATCTTACAGGAATGTAGCTGGCATTAATATAATCTGAGCAGGAGTCATCATCGACATAGGACAGCTTCACCCGTGTAGAATCATCTGTTCAAAGAACACGTCAAAGTAAATTTAGAAAAACTATATTAGAATAGCCTTAGATATTCAAACAAAAAAACTTTGATTTGCATGGACGTACAGGGCAGTATATTGTTGTAGCGATTTTTGCCTCTGTTTTCAGGCAATAACGCCGCGTCTTGAGGTTGGTTACGACCGACATCCTTCAGGTCCTGAAAGCAGAACGAAGGATTAATGTGTTCATTCTGAAAAGAGAACCGTTCTAAATATCATATTATATAAAATGGTAGATACTGTATGTTACCTCATATTCCTCAGAAAGGAGGTAGTTGGAGTCGGCTCGAAGTTTAGCTAAATGTGCCTCGAAATTTGTGATGCTGATGGGACTGTATTTGGAAAAGACAACACTATCTTACAATAGATAATGGAAAAAATCAAGAGTTCATTCAAAGAACATACGATAAAATATCTTGCTGTACAGTACCTCGAGACACGACGGTTCCTAAAACACAGGGAAAAAAAATTGTAATAAAAAATTATGCTGCTATTTAACTTCCTTTATAACCTGTAATAATGATCATATATATAATGTAGTCACTCTTACCCTCTAACAATGACGTGACTTCCTGAGGGTTGTCTTTCTCTTCTCAAACTCATTCTGACCACAGGCTCCTGTGCACTCCTGAAAAGACAAAAACCTGTCATCACTAACTAACGGCTGCCTGATACTTGCCATCTTCGGTATCTGATTAGATACTGTTCTGTTCCTCAGCTAAAGTCGATACGCACTCGTCACTGCCAGTCAATCGTCGCTAACTCTGAACCAGGGCTTCTCAGCCCTTTCCCTCGAGGTCCACTTTTTTTAGCTCCAACCCTAATCAAAAACATCTGAACAAGCTAATCAAGACCTTTTAGGATCACTAGAAAGTTACTGGCAGGTGAGTTTGATCAAGGTTGGATCTAAACTCTTGCAGGAAAGCGGATCCCGAGGGCTAGAGTTGATCTACACCATCATCTCAAACCCATCAGCTCTAACTCAAACTGATCATCATAAGCCCATCATTACAAGCATATAATCAGTGACGAATCATGCCAAAACAATCAACGTATCTGTCAACATTAATAAATCACAATGAATTTTTCTTGGTTAACCTGCCATTACTAACCATTACTAACCTGTCACCATCACAATCAAGGGGTGTTGCAATTCACCTATACTGACGTAAATAAATGTGATATTTAAGCAATGAAATACTGATACTGTATTAATACTAAGCATACAAAAATATTGTTGTATCTGATTGACACTCCAACAAAGTAGGTGGCGGTGAATGTTGATGTTTTTATTCCTTTTCAAAGTATTTCCACAGACAGGCCTACTGTGATAACATTGGTATCCTCTTGATCGAGATAATTGTGTAGTGAACGTCTGATATGATGACAGCCCCAGCACAAACTGTCATGATCAACACTAATACCTATGTGCAAATTCATCATTAGTAACCCCTTAAGTTAGTCTGTGATGTGTAGGACAGGACATTTGAGTTTTAGATTTGATGCACTAAATATTGACTTTCGATGACTATAGTAAAACGCAAAGTGGGACTCACATTTTGTGGACTTTCTGTCTGCAGATCAGCAGAACTATTAATCCCACCATGGTGGCGATGAGGAAGAGTCCAGCGCTGACCCCTTCGATGACCCCACTCAATGGCTCTGAACACACACAAATATGAACAGTTACCAAGCGCATCTTACCAATCACCCTTTAACACGGTCAAGCCACGTGTAATACCTGCTTCTGTCGTGAAGGGCTTGGACAGGTACGTATCAGTATAGAGCGGAGAGAGAAACTCCTCATGATCCTCAGCAAAAAGTTTCGTAAACGCTCGAACACTGAGTCTGAGAATCACAAGACAAACACAATCGCCGGACTGCATTAGTACAACGTTAATAATGGCACGAGTGCAGATTTGAGCATCGTAGAATCAAGGGCTAAACGTGAGGTTAAGAACAGGTTTAACCTAGAAACTCACATGATTTGTCTCCTGATATATTGGTTACGTTTTGGATACACTGGTCACTCTACTAGCAACAAACAGCGCAGGCTATGGTTTGACTGCAGAGTCAGATTCATCACCTGTATGCCGTCTTGGGTTTCAGTGGCCCGTCACAGAAGATCGCCAGAGATGCGTCAGCTGACGGTTTCTGATCACATCGTCCTCCCAGACTGTCCATGCCCGACCCCAGACGAATTTCGAACTCCTGTATTGTGTTCTGGTTCTCATCACAGTGGCTTGGGAAGTAACTGGTCTGATAGGCGTTGACAGAGCTGTTGGATCTGTAGTCCAGGTATGAGGGAAGAGGATGATGCTGGTGCGGCTGCTGGTTTTCACTGTCTGAATCCAACCAAAGAGAGCGACCACTGCATTAATCTGGTTGTGCAAGGAGACATCTTAGATATCTGTGCATAAAACAATAAGGAAAAAAATGTCTTCCCACCATCAGATTCAGTTACGACGATGGTGAAGAATTTCACGGCACCGTTAATATCACTGAACCAGCTGCAGTTGAAGCGGAAGAATATGGTTGACTTGGTAATCTGAACTGTGTTCTCACCGACGCGAGTCAAGGGCAGGGGTGGACCTGAGAAGACGAGAACTCTTCAGTAAACGTCACCTTCAGAAAGTATGATTTATATCAAACGAAAAAGCCTGACTCACGGTCTATCATCGTGACCACGCGTTCCATGACTGCCTCACTGGTCATGCTGTCAGAGATGACTTTGACAGAGACCATGTACTGCTTATGAGGCTCCAGATCTTTGATCAGATAGACGGTGTTCTCTTTGACTGTGCGCTGTGAGTACACCATTCTCTGAGAGTCCTTTCTCAAGCACTCGATGGTGTACGAGTCAAAGTCAGCTTCTGGGGGACTCCAGGAACAGGAAATGGCTGTAGAGTTCTGAGGACGGCAGTGCAGACTCTGAACGCGCTCGGGCTCTAAGGACAGGAAAAAACACACATTTATTACACATTTTATTACTGTGCTATTACGCAGTGGATTCTTAACTTTGGCCCTCGAGATCCACTTTGCTGCAGAGTTTAGCTCCAACCCTAATCTAACACATCTGAACTAGTTAATCTAGGCTTTCAGGGTCTTTGCTAGAAAGTTACAAGCAGGTGAGTTTGGTCAGGGTTGGAAATAAACGCTGCAGGAAAGTGTCCCTCGAGGCCAGAGTTGAGAACCCCTTCAACAGATACTTGTCATTCTTATAATTGCTGTAAAACCACTAAACTATGATCTTGTCCAAACTGAGATGGTTCTGGTGACTGTTTCCTGTAGGGATGACTGATAAACTGATTCTTATACATGTGTGTCTGGTGCTCGACTGACTTGTCCTGATGCTCCTGTAGACTGGAAAGCTGTAGGTAGGGTTGTTGGTTCCGGCGCCGCTGACCGTACGCAGGCTGATGTTGTACTGGCGGCCGGGGTACATGCCTTTAAGAATACGGTTTCCGGACGTGGGGCTGTGGTAGGGGTTGAACACGGACAGATGGTCCCTGGGGTTCCACTGAAGGTCGAAGTCATCATAATCAGTGTATTCTGGAGAGCTCCAGGTGATCTCCAGTGATGTGTTGGTGATTTCTCCGAAGGAGAACGAGACCGGTGGCCTAGGGTCTACAATACGTCGAAGCCATTAAGGAAAAGACTCCAACAATTAAAGTCAGTTCTGCAGTTAAGTCCTGAAACTGTGAGCCATCATAAGGTCTTTTGAGAAGTTCACATATTTTTTCTCACAGTTTACAGGACGTACTTACCTGTCCTGCCGGTAGTAGTTGCCATGTTGGTGAGATCTCCACTATGTGTTAGGACGACAGCCTGGTAAAGCCGTCCAGCCACCAGCTTTTGAAACGTGTGACTTCTGCTCTCCGGGCCCAAACTCTGCTGCGGTTGCTGAGTCCCATCTGGGTTGTAGATCAGGAGGGTGTAGCTGCTAACTTCACCCTCGGCCTGTTTCCAGCTCAACCACAGACTCTCAGAGCTTCGTCTACTGTCAGCACGCAAGAACGTCACCGCTGCTGGAACTACATTGAACAGAGGTATCGATTAAAGTCTTGACACTTACTACGAGATTTATTGACCTTCATGACCTATGAACTGTATCATAGCTACAATCAAAACAGTACATCTCGGTTACTGGTGCGTTGTTCACCTGTCCGGGCCAAGATGAACGTGTCATTGGTCTGATCTCCACTGCGGGTCACGACAGCCACCTTGTAAAGCGTCCCAGGTTGAAGGTTTTGGAAAGAACAATCCTGCATGTTCACCATTCCTATTTTCTGATATGCAGTTTGCGAGCTTTCAACTCCAGTATAGAGAAAAACATCAAATCCATCAAACTCGCCGTCTGGCGGAGCCCAGCGGAACGACAGGCTTGTGGTCGTGTTGCTTACGACGGACAGGTTATTAACAGTCGCTGGACCTAAAACAAACACATTTTCAGACACTGCAACGGTTCGGTTCATCTGCCGTATTATCACATGTTAAAACGGAGCAAAAGACATTATCTACACACAGGTTCTGCCCTCCGTGCTGACAGCTTTGCTGCTGATTCCTCCGCTGACGGTGTGCATCACGACGCGATATTTTTTTCCTGGGGTGAGCGGTCTGAAGTAATGCTGGCTGGCTTCTGCAGCTTGAGAGCTATTAGACACCAGAGATCCTCGCTCATCCAGCAGCTGCAGCCGGTAGCTGTCAAACACCCCTTGACCAGCCTGCCATGACACCAGCAGACTGGACGTGCTGCGCTGGTTCTCCACCTGTAGAGCCGTCACGGAGGAGGGAACTGCACAGGAAATAAGTAACAGAACTGAACTCAGCAATAGGCTAAATATTTATATTGACAGAATAACTGAAAGCACACCACTGCAGACTGTGCAGTACACTGCTTCTACCATGATGTTGCCAGGCATGTAATACACCATCTTGACCAGATGATTGCTTTTACAAAACACCAGTAACAACATGACAACGTTGATAGTGTGTTACTTCACCTGTTCGTCCTGTTGCTGTGCTGTTATTGATCAGAGATCCACTGATTGATGTAACAGTTATCATGTACTGCTGTCCTGGAAATAGATTCTGGAAACTGATCTCATTCTCATGTTTAGGGACTGATCTCTCCTTAGCCTGACCGCCCATCTTGGACAGTGACACAGCGTAGCGGTCCACATCGCCCTGTCCAGGTGTCCAGTTCACTCTAAGACTGCTGCTCTGACCGTCATTGCTGATATGGATGTTCTTCACTTTACTGGGAACTGAAATATATAGAAAACAACACCATCTTTAAGATGTTGCGCGATAACTACACTAAAAAGTCTAAACTGTTAAACCGCTGTATGTGACTCTGGACTACAAAACCAGTCATTTATTGTTTTATAAATCTGAACGTTTTATACATTTGAAAGCTGAATAAATAAGCTTTCCGTTGATTTATGGTTTGTTCAGATAGGACAATACAACTATTTGAAAATATTTGTGGAATCTGAAGGTGCAAAAAAATCTAAATATTGAGAAAATCGCCTTTAAAGTTGTCCAAATGAAGATCTTAGCAACGCAAATTACTAATCAAGTTTTGATAAATTTACAACTGGAAATTTACAAAATATCTTCATGGACCATGTTTTCTTAATATCCTAACGATTTTTGCCATAAAGAAAATTCAATAATTTTGACCCAGACATTTTTTTTTGGCTATTGCTACAAATACAGTCTACCCGTGCTACGTAAGGCTGGTTTCGTGGTCCACGGTCACATGTTTCTCAGACATCCGCATGCAACACTGAGTTGTACCTGTTCTGCCTTTGATAAACTGCACACTGAGGTTTGGTCCGCTGTAGGTGGACACCACGATTTTGTAGAGTCTTCCAGGGGTGAGTGAAGAGAGCAGGTATTTGTTGGTGCTGCTGGTGAGACTGATCGGTGGAAACACCTTCATGTCGTTAAAGAGCAGCTGAACCTCATAATGATCCACATCTCCGGGAGCAGAAACCCACGTCACCAGCAGATCCTCTGTGCCGCTGTCAGCGAGCGTCAGGTTCCGCACTCCTGCTGGCACTAACAAAGAACATAATAATACAGAAAAGGTCACACAAGCTAAAATGAATACTGTAAACTAAACGTAACATAAATACAGTAACTGGTTCAGTTTACTGTAGAACTGTGCTAAACAAAACTATTAAGCAACAGAATTATAGTTAACTAACCTACAGAGTTACAAAACTGTGGTAAACTACACTACAGAGTTACAGAATCATTCACAGACTTACAACAAGAGTGAAAGAACCTGAGCAAATTAAGATCACAGAGCCACACAACAACAAAAATCTTAGAACCAGAGAATTATAGCAATCTAGATCAGCAAGAGATAAAAGTGTAGTAGCTAGAAATGAACTGCAGAGCTATCGGAGTAAAGCGGCACACTCACACGTCCTTCCGTGAGTTGAGACGCTGGACTCGTATTTGCCGCTCCACGTGCTGACAATGACGGTGTAGAGTCGGCCTGGTACCAGTCCGCTGAACACGCATTCATTCTGAGTCTTGGGCACCGTCTTGTTCTGGTGGAACATGTTGTTGTGCTTGATGGAGACACGATAGTAGTCGAAGTCTCCGGCCGCGTGCCACCAGTACACCTTCAGATGGTCGTCACGAGCCATGTGCGTGGCTGTGGGGTTCAACACCGTGGAAGGTTCTGGAGCAGAGAACCACAGGCTCGTGTGAATGAACGCCAGCTGCAAACAATCGCTGCACAGCAACATCTCAACATCTACACCACAGTAACAGATAGAGGCTAACAAGACTGCTCACGAATGCGCTTACGTGTGCGCTCCTGAACCACGGTGTGGTTTTCATACTCTCCGCTGCGGGTGCTGATGGAGATGTTGTAGAGACGTCCGGACACCAGAGACTTAAAAACACACTCTGTGTGTGACACAGTGAGGGTGTGAACGGTTCTCTCCTGATCTCTCAGAGTGACCGAGTAATTGTCCACGTCTCCTTCAGCTGCTCTCCAAGACACGCTCAGGAAGTCCACGCGGCCGTTGTTGCTCACCGTCACGTCTCTCACCGCGGCTGGAACTGATCAACACACAACATGCGCCCGTCATCACCTCTGTAAACCCTTACACAGCTCACTGTTTAATAAAGACAAACACAATCACGATCGCTGGTAGTGATCTGTTTGGTTGTTTTCAAAATCACTACATATAAAGAAATATTGTTTGACCATGGGAAAGGGAAGCAAGGAGAAATGGTGGAATGTGATACATAAACTCCTCAGATTCACAGGAAATCACCCTTATTTTTATAATAACAGTAGCTATGCACATTATGAATCACAAACTGATAATGCAGGGTGATGATGAACTTTTTCATTCTTGCAGTCTTATGGTAACGATCAAGTCAATATAGGGGATGAGACTGGACGTGCGGATCGCACCGCAATTTCCCAAGTCCCGATGAGTTGCTGTGGCAAAACCTAAAGAGGGTTACGCTATCAAGACAACCCAGACTTACTGCGGCACTGAAACAGATCTGTGGAGAGAGGAGGCCCAAAACTATTCTAAGCAGCTACAGAAAACGTTTACATTTTTGAATATAATCAATATTATGAACAATATAGAAATATAACGTTCAGGGTATCAGTGTAGAAGTTTATGATAAGCAACTTGTTACCATGTTAACAACAATAAAATGTTGAGTTAAAGCATGATTGTTCGCTCAAAAAAGAACAACATCCTCCCTCCATAACAACATTCCCCGCAGGAAGTCGCACAAATGACCTTGACATATTCAAGGCTTCCTGAAAATTCCAGGAGCATTCCTGCAGCTCCAGATAAGAGCGTGTGTGAAGTTCAGCGTACCTGTGTCATCCTTCAAGAACTCTTCAAGAACGAAATCTGACTAAACAGGATACACAGGTACTGCACCACTGCATGTTTTTAAACAGCATGATAGTCTTACAACCACAGTACTGAGCATTTTTTAAAGAGAAAAAAAAAAAAAAATACTTAACAGAGATTCTTAAGTTCAAAAGTAATTGACAAGTGACTGACACGAACCCAGCCCATCAGTTAATGTCTTGTGAAGAACAAAGGATGTTTGTAATAAACTCACCATTAAGATGTTTTGACTTCAAACTGTTGCTTTTGGCTAAAATACAGTGAGAAAGTGATCTGGTCTGAATCAGGAGAGAAATCTGCACAGATCAAGCCAAAACAGCTCTAAGCAATGTCTATTTTGATGTGAGAGACAACAGGAGATGGACTTTTCCACTGGAGGAAGCGTTATTATTGATTACGGACTCGTCTTAACGATGGGTTTGTTTCCGCTTTCGTCTTCTCAAGATGTTAACTGATGGACTGGAGTGGTGTGGATTACTTGTGGATTGGACGGCCTGAGGGTGAGCACGTGTTCGGCTAACTGTCATTTTTGGATGAACTATTCCTTTAAGAGTGCGTACGTGCCACCTTCACTCTCAGCCTGTATGTACTGTAATAACATGCACCTCACGCTCTGTTTTTGCTGTGTTACCTGTGCGTCCGTCAGCCACCATCTGGCGCGAGAGGTCGCCCCTGCGCACCGTGGTCACCACTGTCCTGTACAGAGCGCCGGATCTCAGGCCCTGGAAGTGGTAGGAGGTGACGTTGGGCGGCACACTTTCGTTCTTCGTGACCACGCTGTCGTGGATGAGGAGCACGCGGTACAGATCCACCTCGCCAGCCACCCTGTCCCAGCGCACCTGCAGAGCGTCTGTGCTGCCCTGATTGCTGACCCGCAGCTGTGTGACCTGTGCAGGGACTGACACACACATGTTTGTTTTGGTGAATTCTGGGGACTTTCCATAGACTTCTATAGATTTTATACTGACCAAACGATATTGTCGATCCCCTAACCCTAAACCTACCCCTTACAGGAAACATGTTTGCATCATTACACTTTCAGATAAACATAATTTACTATTTTTAATATTTTTTTAACATTGTGGGAACCGCAGGCCGGTCCCCACAATGTCAAAAATTTCAGGTTTTACTATCCTTGTGGGGACATTTGGTCCACAATGTAGCAAAAACAAGTACACACACACAGGATTACTCAACTAAACCAAGACACATTATAGGACATTTCTTTCCAGAAATAAATATGAATAAATATAACCCTAACCCTAACCCTAATCCAGCAGTTCCACCATCACAGCAGCATCTGAATGACTCACTGGTTCTTCCTGTGACGTGGGTCGAACTACTCAGATCTCCACTGTTGGTGGTCACGGTGACGGTGTAGGTGCGTCCAGGCATCAGGTTATTAAAACTGCATTCCTGCACATCGCTGGCTAACGTCCGCGTGTTCACGGTCGCGTCTCCGTCCTTCAGCAGGACGGTGTAGTTGTCCCACTCGCCGACCGGACGGCTCCACGCGGCGCTCAGCGAGGTCTCTGTACTGTGACGGACGGACAGCCTCTGAACGGAGCGGGGAGCTGATGGACAGGTGCAGAAAAGATGAGAACAGTGTCTATCAATTTACCCTGCCCCTTCTGTTCCCTGTCTCTGGTTTTACTGTGCATAAACCAAAAGGACATTTAAGTCCTGCTCACGGAGAGACACTGTCCCGCAGAGTTCAGCTCCAGCCAAACCAGCTCCTCAGAGCACTTCAAAACCACCAGCAGCTGAACTTCAGCTTTGCAGGACAGTCTCATTTTAATTTGACATGAATACGAAGTGCACTGTTTAAAATGTGTTAAGAATCATAGTTATGACAGTGTGCTTTCTTTACAGTACGAACACTTAAGTGGTCTTACTATTATACTAATATGTGCCCTCATTATTAGTATTATGTTATCTGCAAGTACAGTTATTTCAAAAAGATTTGAAGTACATTAAAAGTGCACATACAAAACAATTAAGCGCACTTCTTTTTGACAAAAGCAGGGGCCTTTTGTTTTACAACAGCGTTTTAGGGCCACATTAAAAAATAAAAAAAAATGAAAATTACGAGATTAAAGTTGTAATATTTTGAGAATAAAGACAACATTTTCATGATAAAGTCGAAATGTTCAGAGAATAAAGTTGAAATTACGAAAATTAAATCGTAGCAATTAAAGTTATAATATTTTAAGAGTATAGTCTGCGCATCCAAATGGCCCAGATTGGGAGCATCGGGAGAAGATTTCAGGCCATCGTCTTCCATTCATTATCTGTAGCACGTCAGCCATCCAGTGATCGCAATCATTTCGTGCTTTGTTGCTTTTAATATATCTATACTCTCAAAATATTATAACTTTAATCTCATAATTGCTACAAATTAATTCTCATAATTTCGACTTTATTCTTGAAACATTTCGTCTTTATTCATGTTATTTCGACTTTATTCCCGAAATATTTTTCTTAAAATATTACGACTTTAATCTCGTTTTTTTTTTTTTTTAAAAAAATAGCAATAAAATAGCATCGTAGCTCACTTCACGGTGGTTTCTGAAGTGTGGCGGCAGTATTTGAGCCGATCGGTAACACACCTATTCTCCCGTGACAGTCGGCGGTCGAGCTCAGACCTCCGCTCTCCACGCTGACAGCAGCTCTGTACTGACGGCCTGCAATCAGAGTCCAGTTAGTGAAGCTGAACTGCACCAGATTCCTGTCCACCGTCCGGTTCGTCAGCACAGACGAGCCATTGAAAAGCAGGACACGGTAGAAATCCCAGTCGCCAGCAGGAGGAGACCAGGACAGACGCAGGGTCTTCTCATTAAGGGCCTCCAGCTTGAGATGAGACGCCCATCCTGGAGCTGAGGAGCAGCACACACAACAAGAACTCATGAAGACGCATCTCACCTTATTTCTGTCGATGAATCATCAGTTGACAAGGCAAGTAATGACAGTACTAGTATTTAGGGGTTAATAAAATACGTATATGTAAGATCTGTCATAGTTCATGCCTGTTCTCCCTGTTGTCGTGGTCTCAGCTGTTAGTTCTCCACTCTTCGTCTTGACCAACACTTGATAAGCTTTTCCAGGTGTCAAGCCGCTAAAAACCCACTGAGTTGTGTTTGGAGGTAGGGTGAGGTCCCGTTCCGAAGAGACGGAGGGTGACAGAGAGAGCTGGTAGGACTCCACGTATCCGACGGCAGGAATCCAGGCGGCTTTAAGAGAGTCCGGACCGCCGTCGCTCCGGAGAGTCAGTGATGTGACGGGAGCAGGAGCTGCAGGAATGATGTTGTTAAATACACTTAATGATACTGGAAGTCTTTATTTCATTAGACTCATTTTGTGTCGAGAAGTTTATTACGTTTAGTGACATAAGGGAATAAAAACAGGTTTGGAACGAGTAGATAATGACAGCGTGCACGTTACCAGCGGTGAAATATTCACCATCATCTCATAATCTCAGCACTGGTGTTTCTTGAAGACACACAGCCGAAGACAGAGTATGTGACAATACACGAGCGTGTGTGCATCATGGGTAACGGGCAGTTAAAGACAGGATATGTAGGCGGGTAGTCTGGTAAGGCAGGAAGGGAGGAGGCGAGCTGAAAATATCCTGGAAATAACGATAAAAAGCTGCTGGCCTTTGGTTAGGAGTAAAACCTGCTGTTGGTCAGAGGTGTTTCTGTGTCCTGTGGAACATGATGACTACACCAGCGTAGATGAGCTCACATGAACTCAGAGATCATTAAACTCTTATCAGAACTTAAAAGAGTAAGTTGTTCACTTAGATAATGTTCATTTAGATAACAAAATGGGACTGCTTCCTAGACATATTTTTCTGTCAAACAATATTGTAGAGACGTTCTGTTCTGATTGTTTATCCCAGACATACAAACCGCAACAATACAATACACATCACCAACACAACACTAAAGCAACCATTATCTTGGTTTCACGCTGCGGTGCGTGTTGGGAACTGCAGTTACTGTGTGGTGCAGCTGTATGTCACAGTGTGTAAAATGGGTAAATAAAAGGCTAAAGAAAAGGATACAGGAAAGGGAGGCTCAGAACACAACACCACCCTGTTTCACTAAGGTCCTGTCCCTCATTTGAGCCTGCACCCTGAGACTGTGTCCCTGTCTGAAAAAGCTACAGTACCACACCATGTGTAAAAACATACAGCTGCAAGTTTTCAAATGCTTCATAGAGCCGATTTGCAATTAATGCAACATGTAGAACATCAGTAAAAAGGAGGGCCACACATTATATAAACCTCAATCATAAAGTCCATGGTACCATCATGACAAGATTTGTATCTTGTATTTCAGAAGGAAGCCATGGTTTCAGGTCACTGACGATAGGACTTGTCCCACCAAATTCACTCCAAGATCCTCAGGGTGTTATCGAGGGATCTGTAAGGAGCGCCGACAACAGTCGCTGTGAATGTGCACCAGTCAACCGTTAGAAACTCCACAAATATGGAGGACAGCAAGGAAGAAGCTTCTGGTCTTAAAAAAAAAAAACGTCAACGGACTTCTGAAACAATGTGTCCTGGACAAATGAGTCAAAGGTCGAGGCGTCAGACCACAGTTCCAAAACATCATGCTTGGCAAAAGCCAAACACTAAAGTCAACTAAGACTTCCATATCACGCAAAAAAGCGCATGAGAAGAAAGTGAAGGCATTTGTTAAAAAGGTAAAGATGAAGCAGCAGATCCACAGAGCAATGATTTAGAAGAAAAAAAATGAAGGTTTCTGGAATGGCCAAGTCAAACTCCAGATGAAATGCTGTGGGCTTGAAGTGGACTGTATGTGAAGTCCTCTGATAAACACAGGAACTCTGCTTGGAGGAATGGATCGAAAGTTATCCTTGTCAATGTAAGACACTGACAGACAACTATAAGAAATGCCTACATGAAGAACTCTGAAATTTTACTGAAATGTTGAGAATAGACCTGTTTTTAATTTACTTGCACTATAATTGACCATGTACTCACTAAGAACTACGAGGACAATTTGGTTTCTGTTCTTTTGGCTTCTATATCTAGTAAACATTAGCAGTTAGCAACTGATTACATTTTTGAGTAATTTACCCCAGGTTTTCACATTTTGATTAAGCATATTACACTTTCGATGCCGCTGGAACTTCTGGTTTTCTGGAATTTATTTTTTTTTCTTGTAATGTTGCAGTTAATAAATTTAATTTTAATCAAAAATTATGTCTTTAAACCGTAATTATTTGAAATCAAGAAACATACACAACAATTTATTACATCTAATTTATTAAACAAAAATATATATTTTAGGGTCATTTGATTTTTTTTTTCCTCAAATTTTTTTTATTGCTCTCCAGTTTAATGTTTTCTATTTGAATTTTTCTGGATTTCATTTTAATAGTTTTTTTTATATACAATATATGGGCATGTGAAGTGTTTTGTTTTCTTCCGAATGTTTGTGTTGTCTGTTTTATTTTTTCTGGATTTATAAATGAATACAAATTTATCATCAAAAAAATGTATTATGGTGATATTGAAATGAAGGCATACAACAGTAACAATTTAATGTTTTAGAATGTAATCAAATGAAAATTTAACCTTTTTTTATATTTTTGACAAACACGGTGCTAAACAGTAGACCTTTACTCAAAAAATTAAAACACTGAATAAAAACCGTGAGATTATTCCTTTTTAAAAATGAAGTTTTAATAACTGTATTATTAGTATCAGTATTATTATTACTTTGATCTATTGTACAATAGTAATATATTTTAGTCAGAAATAAAAATTTAACTCTTATTTTGATGAGTTGTGGTGAAGAGCATTGAGTCTTTGTGTGTGTATAATAAAATGAAGTAGTAAAATGTTAATAAAGTGACTCTGAGAGCAGCTCTGGAGATGAAGTTCATGTGTTCAAGTCAAGTTATTTGTCCAAAACTTGGCAAATTTTGTGACATTCTGCATTATACTGTAAATTCCTTTTAAAATGGATTCTGCAATTCTGTCAACATTTTGCACATCACAGAAATCACAGAGCCCTACATTTATTTAACAAAACTTCTGGCTACGGGTCACGGAGCGCCAGAACCTGAAGAACCCCTGACTTACCCGTAAGTTTAAACATCATAAAATCTGTTCAATGTCTCTGTAAGACCCACAGGGGAGAAAAAAGTTATTTCATATTATTTTGTTTCTGCGGCCCAAAGATGCCCTTGAGTGAGGAAGCGAGAGTCAGAGAGGGTCATCGACGGCTCTTACGAACGCACTGTTCAGCGCGGCTGCCAAGACTTCAGTGAAAAAACACTTCTATATGGAATGTCTACAGCCGCTCACAGACACATCCTCTGGACTCTGTGTGGACGCAGGTGCTTTATCAAGTCAGTCAGAACAATGTGTTCCACCATAGCAATGTGAACAAGAAGAACAATAAAAAAACAACCATAAATCACATGCTATTGTGTTAATCACACAGAGATTTAAAGCACTTTAACCAGAGAACATGACCCTCCTCTGGTTCATGACACTTCTGTTCACAGGTTCACACTCAGAAAACTAAAGCTACGAAAGAATGTAAGAGCACTTACCGGCTTGAGCTGTAACGTTCAAGTGTGCGCCATCCATCTCAGAAATGATTCTAAACCAATAGGTGGCACCGGGGCTTAAACCCGTCATCAGGCACGCGTAATGGTCGGGACGCTTCATGTCTTGAGAACACCTTGTGAAGTGAGAACCGTCGGTCATGATGAAGCTGCAGGATTTTCCAGGTGTTGTGAAATTGAACACACAATAATCCATATAACGACTCGCTGCAGTTATGTTCACCAGACACGGGACGGCCTCCGTCGTAGCAAGCTACAAACGAGAAACGTACAACGGAAGGTTAACGAGGAACTGATTGACCAGTAAAATCAAAATCAACTCAATCTGTTGTGCAAACGATTTATGTAAAATATTCGCTAAACCCCCAGTATTTGCAATAAATGGCCTAATTTCTAAATTCAGACTGAGCAGCTGTCATGTGTAAACCGTGATCTCTTAATATTACTGGCGTAGTTATAGCAATGCCAAGATCATGGGCTTGATTCCCAGGGAACACATGAACTGATCAAGTGTAAACCATGTATGCAACGTAAATCAGGTTCTTGGTTCATGACAGCATTAAACAAGACTGTGAGCAGATATACCATAGCAAAACGTCTATCAGTGAGAATATGGATAACTTGACTGCTGACCTGTGTTGTGGAAGCCACAGTGGGAGTGGCAGTAGACGGTGGAGGTGGTGAGGTTCCTGTGCTCAGAGCAGCGGTGCTGCTGACGGAGCTCGTGGTTGTTTCTGCAGTTGTTTCTGCAGTTGTTTCTGCAGTTGTAGCTGGAGTTGTAGCTGGAGTTGTAGCTGGAGTTGTAGCTGGAGTTGTAGCAGTAGTCGTGTAAGTAGCCGACGTGAACGCGTCCGTGTCCGGAGCGGCTGTAGAAGTGTACAGCGGTGTAGGGGTAGTTGTTGCACTCGCTCTAGTTTTAGCAGAACTGGTGGCTGTATTTGGAGTAGCTCTAGCATCCGTATTGGGGAGAACTTCAGTAATTGCTCGCGTCGTTCTTGTTTTGAATGGCAACATCGTCTGAACGTCTCTGACGCTTTTGGTGGTGGCGTTCGTCCACGACCCGTCCGTGTTTGACACTGAGAAACTACTGGTCGAACTCTCAGTCAGTGTAGGATCTTCATCAGTGCTTTTGGCTTCAGACGTTGCTGTATGAAAGTCTAAAGCGGTCTGAGTTTCAGTGCCCCCATTAGCAGAAACTGAACGCTCATCGTCTGATGTGGAGGCAGTTAACTCTGTCTGAGACGTCAGAGGGTTATGGGACTGCTCCGTAACATCGGAGTTCATCTCTGTCGTGTCGACTCGATTCTGGGTGAAGTTCTGAGGTACGTGAGGAGTTCTTGTTACCATCAGAGCAGTGGAGGACACATCTGTAACATCACTCATCTCGTAGGGTGATTCTGTCTCGAGCGTTTGAGTGTAGTTCTCCTTGAAGTCTGTTTTGGCAGTAATTGTTATCAGGTCACCTAGACCAGTGGTAGCGGTCCGTTTCGTTCTGCTTCTGACTGTGTTACTGTGGTGGGTCACCGCTCTGCTTTGGGTAATGACAGGGACGGTCAGAGTGGTCATTTCGCCTGTGGATTTCATTAATGAAACTGTGGACGGGCCTGTTGCAGAAAAGACTGATGTTAGCTTTATGTGTGCTTTCCCAGATACGTCTGCAAGATGTCTGTTATAGATCCCTTGATCTGGAAAGCATCTGCTTTGTACAGACATCTGACAGACGTCTCTAGGATGTCAGTTTTACATACATTCTATCTCAAAAGCATCTTAAAGACATCTAATAGACGTCTATTTGACATCTGATAGGAAGCGTCCTATAGACGTATTGCAGATGAGCAAACACTCTAAAAAACACGTCAAATGTGTTGGTAAACTGCTGTGAATTGTCAGTACAGGTACGGTTTTGGAGTTTTGCAAAAATGTAGGGAGAGGCACATTTTTTCCAATGAACATGTTAAAAACCAGATGTGGTGAATAACCACCCCGAACAGCATAAATACACAAATTATAATACTTGCATATAGTACGTTCTTTAGGGTACTGTTAGTAACCTCAATGACTACGCAATCAAGCATCACTCTTTGAAGCCCATAATGCACCTGAGCTTGGTCAGTTATTGAAGGTATTTAGTGAAGACCAAAGTTTCATAACTGTTTCACGAGCCATGTTACTTACCGTAACTAACTATCTGAAATCATTGCATAACATTCAAATATGTTTCTTTGTACACTGATATTCTGGTCTAAATGTGAAAGAACATTTAGACTTCATACTTGACGTCTTTTTCTACTAACTTTTTAAAAGTCATGATAGAAAGCCCACAGTAGGGTACATACATATAGTGATCTGATATTACTTTACTGTATTAAACTGTAGGCCTGCACTCTAAAAAATGCTGGGTTGTTTTAACTCAACATTGGGTCAAATATAGACTAACCCAACTGTTGAGTTCAATTTTTTAATTAAAATTTTAACCCAGCAGTTGGGTTAGTCCATATTTGTATATAACCCAACGACCCAGCACTTTTTAGACTGTGCTGACTGAATAAAAATGGCAGCAGCAACCAAATCAACCCAAATCGCCAAGACACGTGTGAACAGACACAAGTGAACATTTATGTGACGGCGAGGCGGTCGGCTGACCTGTGGTAGGGCAGAGGGACATGGACACCCGTCCCCCCTCAGAGTCCACTGTCATCATAGACCAGTTTGAATACTTTGGCTCCAAGCGGGCAACAACTCGTACACCCTGTTTTCTCAGGAACATCGGCGTCTCTGCCAGTCCAAAGGTCCCACGGTTGTCGTAGCACTTCCACGCCGGCGCAGTATCGCAGTCGCTGAGTCTGACCAGGCGAGCGTGCCGCGGGACGGCGGTGCTCTGATTGACCCACAGACATCTGGACATGAGCGTGTGATTGAGCCTCATGGTGCTGGTCCACATCCACTGCTGAGACGGGTTAGTCTCATCACACTTCCTCAGGACCACCACACTCTCGTGTGCGCTCAGACATAACCCTTTATTAGTGTGTGCGATCAGAAAACCACCTAGCGCAAAAGAAATTATTGCACGTGTTAGTTTGACGATCAGAGTAATCTGATAACAACGCAGATCAGAGATTACGATCGATATCCCTGAACGAGGACGCTGGGTGGGATTGTTATGTTTTGTTTTAGACTTGCGCAGATAAGTTTCTTCATTTTAAAGCTAGACTTTTGGCCTAAAGAAAGTCTGCAGTGAGAAAGTGTTTTCATAAATTCCACTCATGATAATTTCACTCCTCATTTCAACAGGCAAAATAGGACCTGGCGTAGGGACGGAGAAAAGCTGAAACTCATTGTTTCTGGATTTTTCAGCATATTTACACACAATCGAAAATAACGTTGTAATGGATGATTGAGTGAAAACCAATAAAATCAGATTTTCAGCATCTGATGGATTGCAGGCCACAGTAGAAATCAGAAAGTCTTCAGTTAGGCACATGGTCTTGTCTTGATGCAAAATACGTTTGTCACCTCACTGACATATACAAATATTAATGCTAATACAACACAGCCAAAAAAAGCTCATATTCCTTTCTGCTTTTTGTTGCAAATTACTTTAGTGTTAGCCATTTGTATTAATCAATTAAATCGGTATTACAATCACTGTTAATAGAACTGACTGATGAAGCTTCTTTGCGTTAAAACTTAAAGTTTAAAATGACAACTTATCATACTTCATAATATACACCATTATTAACGACCATTAAATAATGTTAAATGGATCAGTAATGAACACTAATAATAATAATAATAATAACGACACTGCTAACAACACAGAATTTAATCCTGTTATTAACGTATATACGACAGTGTTATTGATAGGACGTATTCCAAATGGCTGATGAATACACCTTTGATCAGTCCAGCTAACCTGCTACAGTTCAGACAATGGTTCATACAACAGTTCAGTTTTTACTTGGATTGTCCCTAACCAACAGTTCAACAAAGACAGAGAAGCCAGTAAGTAATGATAATATCAATACTCACTCAATGCAGAAAAACGCTCCAGTGTTAATAAGAGGAGAAACAGCGTTTCCATGTTACTGCTTTGTGAGATTCTCTGAGCTCAAATGAGAGTTTGAGAGCTCAGGAGGAAATTCTCTTTCAGGGGAAGGAAAAGTCACTGACCGCCGTTTCCTTCTATTCAACAGTGTGAGGCTAGTGACAGTACAGCGATCCTTACACGCAAACACCTCAGACGCTAGCCTTGGCTAAATCATTACACACAGGCTTTTACGATATTTGTTTAAATAATTGGTATTACTCTGATATGTAGTGGAGTCTGTGTGTTGGCAACTATTCGGCATAGCGTTTTTGAAATAAAGACTACACAAGATTAAGAATGTTCTATACAGTTCAAGGCATGCCCAGATTTCTAGAAGGCCTATAAGGAGATCTTCAGATCATTTGGGATCTCTGTTACTGAACGCCAGTCCTTCAGTGAGCAGGAGTCCATCAGGAAGTCCAATCACTGAACACACCCTCACCGCAGGATGCCGTCCACACCTCACCGGTGTCTCACAACACATAGCAACCTTGCTTTGTTGTCAGGTCAGGGCCAAATGGAACGCATCAAAAACAGCAATAAATATGTGTAATTAATTACATGCAATAACTTCGATAGCTAGGGTTATGCTATATTTATCCATGTATGTGCCAGACAGGGGTTATAAGAGCATAGTTTTTTGAAACCAGAAACAAGTTGGATTGTTTTTGAGCAAGCATCAGGGGCCTTGCTGGTTTATTTGGGCAACAAAAGACATAATTAAAGGAAAATGAAGAAAAAAATACATTTAACTGTTTCATAGTTGTGTTTTTTTTTAAGGATGCACTGATCCCACTTTACATTAGGAACTAACCACATAGCTCACTCATCACAGTATGACTATCCAGCTCTAAATATCACCTCCACTGCATGAAACTTTAACCCTGCAGTGAATGAAGTTGAGAGATAAAACATGCCATGAAACAACAATGCCCAATAGAGGTTTCTACTAGAATTTGGCTGAAAATATTATGATGTGTCATCGAGGCAGTGAGGTGTGGGGTCTGCTGGTGCTGAGTGCCATTTCTTCGGAATCTTTAGAATTATAAGCAGGCAAGCAAAATCAGCGAGTCTTAGGCCTTGGGGACGGAGTCCTCAGATACGAAAATCTCAAGCAGGGGTGAAGGAAAACTAAGCAGACAAAACCCTTGCCTGAAGGACATCCAAGTTATACACCTAGCAAAAGTAGACCGCAAAGACCAGCCAGCTGCTGCATAAATATCTCCAGTGGAGACTCAGATGGACCAAGCCCAGGAGGAGGCCATCCTTATAACCTAGTGGAGTGGGCCCCCACTTTTTAGCCCATTGAGCCGTAAGCCTGGCCTATGGCAACAACTAACCAGTGGAATAATCTCTGCTTCATAACTGGCAGCCCTTTTGAGTGGCCTCCAAAACACACAAAGAGCTGCTCTGATTGCAGACGACCGGCTAGAGCACTCTATATATATCGTGAGGGACCAGGCAAAGAAAGTTAGCACCCTGCTAATTCTCCGAGGCAGGGAGAGCTAAAAGGTTAACGACCTGCGCTATGAATGGAATAGAGAGCACTTTAGGCACATTCACTGGACAGAGGATGACTTTTGCCGGCTTAAATTGCAGAACATAAGTGCTCACTGATAGTGCCTGAAGGTCACCCACTCGCTTGACTGACACTAAAGCTAGCAGCAGAGCAATCTTAAGCAACAGGGGCTGCAAATCGGAGGGCCTCAGAGGACCCTGAGGACCGTGGACAGGTCCCAGGTCGGAACGGCATGAGTGCCAGGCGGCTTCAGTCTCCTGGCTCCCCTCGGGAACTTAACCACTAAGTTGCTTCTGCCTACAGACTGGTCGGCCATGAGAGTGTGATTTGTCGCAATGGCCACCGTGTACACTTTGAGCACGTAAGGGTGCGCCAGAAGGACAGAATGGACAATACATCTCAGGCGGACAGGTCTTCATCCTGGACTGTGCACTAGTTAAAGAATACAGACTACTTGAGAATATAGAGGCATCATGTTGATGGGGTTCTTGTCTCTGATATATTGTTGGCAACCCTCACTGGGAGCTGCAAAGGTTATGGCTCCACAGCTCAGGTTGGAGGTGCCAAAGGGATCCTCTCGCCTGGAAGAGAAGGTCCTTCCACAGTGGAATCGCCCACGACATTGCCACCAGAAAGACAGAGCATCCGACCTCCCTGGCGCATCTGATTGTCTAGTTCCATCAAGGAAAATATTGGCCAGCGAGGTAATGAGGATCATTTGACTCGTTTGGGGGGTGGAGTGTCCGTTCTCCTGGAAACACACTGCCCCGGGACAGCAGGTTGCACTGAGCCCATAAGAGAGGACGCCTCACCATCTTGCACAAGGGCCACAACCTGAGACTGCCTTGGTGGTTTATGATGGCCACCACTGTCATGTTGTCTGATTGAACAAGGAAGTGGTGCCCCCGTAAGACTGGAAGGAAGGTTTTTAGGGCCAGAAAAAACACCATAATTTCCAGGCAGTGGATATGAAGATGCTGCTCCAGGCTGGGCCAGGAGCCAGATGCCAGTTTGCCCTTGTACAGTGCTCCTCAACCCGACTTGGAAGCATCTGTCGTGACCACTCTTTTGGTGGTCAGTCCCGGTGGCCGGTCACCTTGAGGCTGAAGTGTCCAAAATGTTGAGCGTGAGACGCGTCACAGATTTCTGGATGTTAGTCCTAGTTGACCGCTTGTCTGAAACAGCAGTGGACCACCTTAAGATGGAGGCATCCCAGATGCCAATCGTGGGATGGGACGTGCTTTTTAGCAAGTACTGAAGGGACTGCATGCGAAGAAGTCCCGACCAAACCACAGAGTAAGCGGCCCAGCATCCTCTGAAACACCCAGAGGGGAAAAGAATTCACCCAGACGAATGACACCACTAGCCACTGAACATTTAGTGAGCATTCTAACGACCAATCGCTTGGATCAAGATTAAGCAGTGTGCAGAGCAGATAGGTTGTGTCGCAAAGCTTTTTAAAAGCAGAGGGATCTAGGCAGACTCATTCACACAATGTGAGAGACTATTTCGAAAGAGAAACTGAAAAGGACAATCAAATTATGGAAGCATTTAAAACTCCTGCAATACCAAGAGCAGAGCAATGGAACCAATCCCCTCTTTCAATACTGTCTATTTGTCCCTAAAGAGACAGTACACTATGGCAAAGTGACAGATAAAAAACTAAGAGCCACCTTGACCATGGAACAGAAAATTTTAGCATAACATTAATCATGTACATCACAACTTTGATTCCCTGTCATAATATGAGAAACAGCCCATTTTATTAGAAGACTGTGAAAACTGCTGCGTTGTGAGAAACTCATGAACACACTTTCCAATTCTGTAAACTCAAGCCTGTTTTGGATTGGCCAGCAGATTTGCATGAAAACTATGGCAAATAAAAAAGCTGCACCAGATCATCATGTCCATTAAACACGTCAGCATGTGTAGAGACAATGGGAGGAGTGGGTTACTAAACCTTAAACTCATGGAAAGAGGCATTCCTCCTCTCCTTTCAAACATCTGATGGAGTGGGTGCTGTCCTGAAAAACCTGGTTGATAGAATTATCAGCATACAGATACGGATGTTCTTAAGCTGACGTCAAGCAAATCATGCCTTGTCCACACCTGAGGTGTCCTACCTTTGTAGGTTCTGCAATCCGAGTCGGAAAATGAGCCAGTTTTGGAAGCGGGAACGTGGGTGTGTTTTCTGTGTTAATGTGATTGTCATGTTGCTCTCCTATGTTTATTTTTTATTTACAACATTTTTAAGATAACTGATGATCAATAAGGTCGAAATAGTAAGTTGTGCTGAAGGATACAAAGTTTACATTCCATCATCAGATATAAGGTTTGGTACTAATGTGATCACATAAAAGCCCTTATCCCTGAGCCACAACCTGCCACATGGCTTGCTAGCGATATTCCTGGTGAGTGACAATCATTTTGCCAAGCAGGATGTGTTCCTGAACCCTATTTCTAACTATTCCCTGCCCCTAAAATAATGGTTCGATGAGAACAAGAAACCCTATGAACAGAACACTGAAGTGTGACTGGTTGATAGGAATGTTGTTCCAGAATCAAACAGAATGGAGATTCAGGCACATGAGGTCATTACAGCCGTGTGATCTTTGTAAGGAAAACAGAAGTGATACCGAAAGCAGCAGATTTGAAGTGCAGCGTGAGCCCACCTGGAGCTGTAACAGCACGTCTGCGATAGAGGAAACGACACCCACCACAGGAAGACATGGAGCGTAACCTTCTGCCTCTTCTTCTGTCTCTGACCGACGCCATGTGAAAAGACAACGGTTCATACGAAGCACCTCAGCCATACTTTGAAGGTAAGTTCAAAATAAGAAAGCGCACAACTGAGCACATGTGCAAGACCAACATGGTGAGGTGACGTGTGTTAGGTCAGTAAATGCAGTGCATCATGTGTGTGCTCAAATGAAATCCTACAGATCTAACACAAAACACTCGCTGGTTACATAAGTCTATTGTTCTGAGACTCTGAAACATCTCGTGTCATCAAACTCTCACTCACGTCCATGTACGGCATTTCATCCTCAGATAGGAAACACTTCCTGGACTGCAATCAGTGATTTCCTGCAAAAATGAGACCTTGACAGCAACCGTCTCACCTCTAATGATCATCACAGATTCAACAGACAATGAATCTGTCATTGTGTGATTTAATTACTATGTTGTCTTGAAATGTTTAGATATGAGGCAAACAGTATACAGACAATACATTACTGTTGGATGATTTTGAGCTTTATCTCAAATTGACTCCATCATCATCATCACATTATTATTATTACTTGCATTTTGAAAAAAAACAAAAAACAAATACATCTAGAAATGAGTGTATTAAAAAGTGTGTGTGTGTTTATATATATATATATATATTTTGTCAAATGAACAAAGAACTGAAATGGCAAGAATGGAGCCTGCAGAAATCATTTCTGGAGCGAGACGGCATCCGCTGTCAGGAAAGCAGTGCTGTCTGAACGCCTGTCCCTTCCTTTATTAATCAGACACCAAAACCCTGAGGAACCATCCACGGTGTCAAAGGGTATTGAGTTCCTCTGGATTTTAAAATTACATGTACAGTCATAATCAAAATTATTCAACCCCCTTGACCTGAAAGACATTTGCTGCAGAGAACAACATTTTATGAAAACAGTTCAACAAAGGCACTGGAGAATGTTTATTAATACACATTTGAATAATTCTGAGAAAGCAAGTTGATGAATAATGAAAACAAACATTATTCAACCCTCGAAAGTTAAATTTGGTGCAGAATCTTTTATTCTTCAAAACAACCAATAAACGCTGCTTGGACTGTGCTTAGAAGCTTCTTTCACCGCTCTACTAAAAGAAGAGCTTTCAGATCACTGATCATCTTTGGTTTTCACATTGCCACTGCTTTCTTCAAATTCAACCAAATATTGTCAATGAGAATTAAATCTGGAGGCTGAACAGGCCACTCGAGAACATTCTAAGACTGATCCCTGAACCAAGCGCAAGTGCATTTGGATGTTTACTTTGGGTAAACATGATCGTCCTGCAGAAAAGTCCAGTGATCATCAGCTTCAGTCACTGCACCAAAGGCATCACAATTCTTGCCAAAATGGCCTGATACTTCAAAGAATCCATGATGTCCTTCATACAGTCATGATTTCCACTTCCTGCTACAGTAAAACACCCCATAACAGGACTGATCCACCTCCATGTTTGACAAGGGAGATGGTGTTCTTCTGCTTGCAAGCTTTGTGTTTTTTTGCACCAGGCGTACCGCTGATCCACGGGTCCAAAAAGTTCCAGTTTGGTCACATCACCCCATAAAACATTCTTCCAGAACTCCTCACGTCTATCCAAACGAATTTTAGCATGTTCAAGTCGGCCTTTTCGCTCTTCTTAGTCAAGATGCCTCAACATCTCAACACAAGGCCGTACTTGTCGTGTGTTCTTCTTCTACACTGGCAGGTTTTTCTCAGTTGCTCTGATCAAACATGTAATGGTATTGGACTTTTTTGTTCAACACACTTTAAACTAAGGAATAAGGCTGCCAGCTGTGTCTCTAGGAACTTGTAATGTCTTGGAAATCTTGATGTAGCCTCAGACTTTCTAATATAAAACTATTTCTTCTCTATAGCTTTTGAGAGAGCTCTGTTGACTTTACCGTATTTGCTACTCAACTTCAGCACATGCACGGGCTAAATGTGTGTGCGTGTGGAAGAGCTCGTAAAGTACTGCCGTCTCTGCGATTTAACAAATTAAACTGCAATTTAATTAGTGAACATGCAAGTCATTTAAAGGTGTACTATTATTGCCTATTTGGCTCAATAAATGTGAATCCTAAACTGTGGCACACACACACACACACAAGAAAAAACAAAAATCACCCCAATAATAAAAACACAACACTGTATTTCTGTACAAAATAATTTAATAGAAACATTGTTCAATTATAAATTTCAAGGAAAAAAAAAAAAACAGGTGCAAGATTATCATTCCTGCAGAATACGTTATCTACATGCGTGTGCGTGTGCATATGTACACACACGCACACACACACACACAAACACATACACACACATGGATATTTTTAATTTGTGAAGAAACAATATTACATGAACAGTTTAAAGATGTCTTTTGGCGCAGAGTCCACGACTACAGACATGGTGAGTGTCGGTGAGGTTTGGCAGTCTGTGGAGATTCTCCATCAATACACTGACACTGGTGAAACACAATACTTCCAATAACAGCCATTTCAATCCATGGTTGGAGGTGGAGTAGAAAAAAAAACCCAAAAACAAAACGAGAAAAAAAAAAAAACTAAACAAAACAAAAAACCCCTGGTGTTGAGCCCTTAAACTCTGGAGCCGAGTTAACGTCATTCTTCACGACACATGGTCGAGACACCATGAGAAACAAAAACTGAAGTAAATTTAGAGAAAGGAAGCAAGCCACCTTAAAAAGAGTCACAGTCCGTCAACAACTACGACGTTCAAGAAAAATAAAAATCAACTTAAAAGTGTTAGTGTACAAACGGAAGACGCAAATCAAAAACAACAGGAAGCAACAGGCATCATCAACAAATTCATACTTACGTACATGATGATAAAAGAGGCCCACATACTGGATTATGGGTAGCTCATAGTGTCTTCGCCGGATTTCCGCTCGCAATACTGACTCTGGCGGGTCTAAGCTAAGACGGACGCACGTGTCGGCGCGGCTCTGGCGCTCTAGCGGAAGCGCGCGCCCTCGCTCTGGGAACGTGCCGTTCGTGTCACTCGCTTTGGCTCGGCTCTAACCCTAGCGGCTCGTTTAGACTCACTCCCGCCTCTTGGCACTTGTCAATTATTTTTTTCAGTGTGTCAGTTTTACCTCCTTCAGCCGCCTCGAAGAGCAAACACTAGAAAGAGAAAGAGGAGAGCACTGGTGAGCACGGCGTCCGCGGCCAAACAGACCGGAGTGAATGTGTGAGGTGGTGAAAGAGGCTGTTTACATCTTTCCAGAGAGCAGCAGACAGAGGCAGTTTCTGGAGCGCCTGCTGATACAGCCGCTGGACCTGCAAACGTGCGAACAGAAGCACAAACACACCAGAGCGGGAACACACGGTCAGTTCGGTCGGACACACGCAACATTTCCACAGCCGCACGCACACACACGCACACACTCATTGGTCTTCATCAGAGGTATGCCATCATCTAAACTCTTACATATTCGTGCACTGAGCATACCCTGCAGGAAAAAACAAACACAATAGATTCGACAGAATGAAAGCAGAAAAACTCGACAGACATCGGCCACTGTGAAAGTCATGACCCGACCTCTGACCTCTCACTCACCTCTGCTCTTTGCCTTTGCTCCTTCTCAACAGCAATAGCTCTGGCAAGAAATATATCGACAGAGGACGTCAAACACTTCACCTCATCTCCGCTTCCAAATGAATGGACATCAAATTCACCATCGCACTACAAAACTCAAGATGCTTGTCAAAAGAACGGCATGCAGACGAATTCGAGGCCCCGGGGGAGGTTCGACGAGAAGAACCGCGTGGGCGTTTCTTTGCGTCTTACGCTTTTGCGCGTCTGGACGCTAAAATCTTTGGCGTATTCTTAAAACACTCTTGGGGTCAGTCTGGTTGAGACCGCTCAAAAGGCCGTTTATTTTCAATACATCCTCTGTGACAGTGTTACATATTCCATACGTACAGGGAAAATCCCTGCGGAGAGCGTGACCGCGGCAGTGCGGGTAACGCCGCGCGAACCCGACAAACGCCGAGACCGTTCTCGCAGAAAATGCTAGCGGTAAAACCGACGCAATCGGACCCCGGTTGGACTGGAGTTTAGCTCCAACCAAACGTGAAGCCTGAAGCATCTAAATCAAGGTATTAAGAATTACATGGAAAAAGAAAAGGCAGGAAGCTCTCCAGCTGACCTGAAACAACTCGCTCGCACACCGGCCGCAAATGAAAGCCGTTAACTCAACTCGCTTTGACACTCCAGTGACTTCGTAAATGGGGCTTATGACTGGAAATGGTCTAAAACAACACGTGGCAGCCATGCAAATCTCCTTCAGAAAAACACGACGGAAGTCAACACAGTACGAGTACGACCAGTCGCCTTGGTTTACAGCTAGTCCTCCACACCCTTGAACCTCAACATCTTGCATTTGGTGCTGAAGGTATTTGTTTCGGCGCCCTGAAACCCAGTACTGGCTGCAGGCAGGGATTTCAGAGGTGGGGGACCAAGCAGTCAAACTTACACCACGCAAAACTGCTTCCGCATATCACCGCCACTGGACATAAATCAGAAATGGCAACAGGAGTGCATGAGGTGCGTCATCTAGTCCTCAATTGACTAAAGGAAACCCTCCTTTAATGCTTAAAAAAACAGTTCTCGCAAAAATAGAAATGTACTTAACCCTAATACTGCCACAAACTGGTACGACTTTCTTTTCTGGAACACAAAAGATGATAACATAAAAGAAGTCAATTTTCTAAAGGACCCTAAAGTTGACCAGAACTTCAGTGCTTCATGCTGAACTTTGTTTTTGAGCAAGTAGCATAATAAATACAGATAAACTGAACCAAACAAATCTAGACTGGAGTTTATGGCAAATGTAATGTAGTGACGAGACAAGACAGGTGCCGGAAAGTCTTTCCTGGGCATATGCCTCAATCCCATATGTGACCCTAGTCATGAGGGTCAATTTCTTGATTTATACATGGTCTGAAAGCGGAATTAAAAAAAAAAAAAAAAAACGAAGTTCTTAGCAATGCATTTTACTAATCAATAATCAAGTTTTGATACATTTATGGTAGGAAATTTACAAATGTTCATGGAACATAATCTCTACCTTAATATCCTAGGCATTTTTTGGCATAAAAGAAAAATCAATAATTTTGACCCATACAATGTATTGTTGGCTATTGCTACAATAGCAAACACACATGAGGTCTCATATGAGGATGAAGAAAAAGCTAGAAAATTTGGTCTGATTTTCACATGGGATTTGTCTGTTCAGACCAATGCATAACCAAATCAGCAGATGCTCCCGGCCCAAAGCACTATGGAACTGAGGCCCATGATTGCCAGGAGCCCAGTAGAGCGGCTCTGAACAGAACTGGCCGTGGACCAGCGCCTTGAGTGAAACGGCCCACGGTAACTTCTGCGCCTCCAACTGCATTCAACAGAAGTCAGCCAGACCACTTTCAAGTGGTGGTGGGTGCATATTAAGCCTTCGTCTGAACAACCTCACTACGCCCGGCCAGTATACAGCCGCCGTGTTACAGGAACTGTGTTAACACCACCATGTGGTCCTCAGGAACATCAGAAGAGAATGAGTGAATGAGCAGGGGTACATCCAACTGTAATGCAGATTCCCAACTCATAGACTTATCCCAGTCAGCCCGAGACGGGCCGTCATTTATGTGGCAGGACATGATAAAGCGACCCATGTGTGATGGCGGAGTAGAGGCACGTGAAGCCCTGTCAGCCTCATCTCCGTCAGATAAGTAACAAAAGATGCTAGAATGAGAGTAAACTAACAGGCAGGGGTGTAATTCAATTCACCACCACCTCCGTCATTCATCTTTACCACCGCACCATCGTTTCAAAGCGTCCTCGGACACAAAGGCAAAGTCCACCGGATCTTACACGTCATGTGGAACATTTACACCCGCAGGATCAGGTGGCGTGTGTTTTAAGGAGAATTTAAATTTGAGGAGAAGTTAAATTAAGGACATTCCACGGGTCTTTTCCTGTACATATGGAATATATAACAGAGAGATTTGATAGAAAGCAGCCAATTTTCTCATTACACCGTACGCCGTGAACGATCATCTCATTCGGACACATAGAAACAGATTAGCTTGATATATTTGGAGCTCGTGAACTTACATTTTCCAGATGGCCAGACAGGTTGGGAGGCTACCGCACAACATTCTGCTTTGCAATTTAAAATGTTCAACATTGCCATCCTGCCATTCCTGCTGCAGCAACCTACACAACGACAAATGACACTAAACTCGAGGACATTAAAGTGCCTTCAGAAGCTCTGACTGTATCCAGTGCCACCTATTAAAGAAGTTAAAGAATCAAATATTCCCCCATTACAGAGAAGACTGACTTTTACAGCTTCGGTGAGCCAAGAAAACCAATCAAATTAGACACGTGAGAAATATTAACACTGTACAGGAGTAACAAACAAAGTTCAGGCAAGTCTTGTGTTTACCTTATGGCCAGTTCAGTATTGGTTGGCATGATACGCTGAAGTTTTTCCAGGATAAGGGAATGTTGGGATTGAGGGAAACAACCCAAATAGAAGGATACGACCTGCAACGCACACAGCACAAAAAACAAACCCACTACATCTACACTGTCTGATAAACAATGGGCAGAACGCTTCACATGCAATCATCCTGCCGAGACCAGGGTGATACCATGAGCTAAAGAGATGAAGGACCGAGGCCTCATCACGACATACCTTGTTATGGAAGCCGAAGCTGCTCCAGTATCGCGAGGAGCCGAAGGGCAGGGTGAGTCTGCTCGGCACAGTCTCCAGACAGCGGTGCACCAGACCCGTGAACATCTTCAGATCGCGAACGCTCGGCTGCTGCGCCAACATCTTACTGCTGGCGAAGGAGAGATAGCTGGGGAAAAAGGGGAGCGACCGGTAAGAGTGGAAATACCACGACCACGTGCACAGTGAGGATGACACACAGATTAACAAGAAATCTACTCAATGGTTTAAAGCACACATAATGACTGATAATAAGTTAGGTTTACCAAACCATACACTTTACTTACTCTAGCCAGAGGCTCTGAATCAACTCCAGCTTCGTAATAGTTCCCAGAGCTTTCTCAAACGCATCAATGGCCTCTCTCACACTGCCATAGTTAGACTGCCAGAAACTGTGTTAAAATCAAGAATGAGAGTTGGAGCAGGACCGGTGTGGGCAGCAGACAGACAGACAGACCGGCTGACAAATGGGCGGACAGACAAACAAACTGACAGACACATGGATAGACTGACAGACATGCAGACTGACGAACAGACAGACAGACGGACGGACGGACGGACGGACGACGGGGGGATAAACAGACAGATGGACCGAGACAAATGGACAGACAGACTGACTGACTGAGACAGACAGATTGATAGATGGACTGAGACAGATGGACAGGCGGACAAGTTGACAGACGAGCAGACAGACAGACAGACGGACGGACGGACAGGGGGATAAACAGACAGATGGACCGAGACAAATGGACAGACAGACTGACTGAGACAGACAGATTGATAGATGGACAGAGACAGACGGACAGACAGACTGATAGATGGACAAGTTGACAGACGGACAGGCAGACAGACAGACAGACAGACAGACAAACTGACAGACACATGGATAGACTGACAGACATGCAGACTGACAAACTGACAGACAGACGGACGGATGGACAGGCAGGCGGATAAACAGACAGATGGACCGAGACAGATGGACAGACAGATTAATTGATGGACTGAGACAGATGGACAGGCGGACAAGTTGACAGACGAACAGACAGACAGACAAACGGGACAGACAGATGGACTGATAGACGGACTGACAGGTGGATGGACTGAGACACAGATGGACTGAGACAGACGGACAGACAGAATGATAGATGGACAATAGAGATCGACCGATATATCAATTTACCGATATTTTTCCCGATATTTAAGCATTTTACCATAATTGGTTTTGTAATATCGGGTTCACCGATAAACGCCGCCATCTTGTGGGTGTTTTGAGAATTGAAGGGAGACCCGACAACAATGGCGTGCAAAGGTAAAGTATAGCCTACTTTCTTGCTTTGCTGTATTTAGTAAACTTTATTTAATATAACACCCATTAATGCTCATATTAGATGTGATACATAAATGCCTGATATATAACTAGTTTATGCAGCTTGGCTCTAAGAAATAGAGACGAACTTACAGTCACGTAAAATAATTAAAGTCCTGTCCCAATAAATATAACTTTGCCTGAATTAAATAATATACAGCCATGAATGAGCACATGTTGAAAATAAAAGCACTGAATTCAATTCTCTCTCTGTTGTCTATGTTCATCATTCGTCTCGTGAAGTCGCTTTCATTTTGCCGTTCACTTAGAGCCCTGCATGGGCCTCAAACATAGGCCCTAAGTTAATTTAGAAAAACGTTTGGACCATTTTATGTTCGTTAAATATAAGTTTTTGTTGTTTAAAGCAACGACTAGCGACCAGCGGATAACTGATCATAGTCTTGTTTGATCAACTTTGCCTTCTCAAATCATCACGACTTGCCTTAAATAAAATCTACTGATATAGGCCTAAAAGAGTTAAAGTATAAATCAATGTTAGTGTGATCACCAATCACATTTCTTTCAGTGGAAACAATTTAATTATTCTGTCATTTTTTCTCAAATGTAGAGCAACACGTCATTCGGAACTGCAAAGGGTCTGCTTTTATTTGTGTGCACTCACAATATCAACAAAACGTTGCAAACGGTGCTTTTATTAAACAATCATTATGCGCTTTCTGTTGTCTCAACAGGAGCGCTTCACAAAAATAAACCGAAACTCAGCGAATACAAACCACACAGACATGGTAAATACACCTATAGAAAGCTCAAAATGATTACTTAACGAAATAAATCAAATCGAAAACAAAAACTCTTTCATTATGTAATCTGAAATGATGCTTTTCTATCTAAAGGCGCGTCCAAAGAGAAGAAGATGGCGAGTCCGGATCGACTAGTTCATTAATAAATAATTCAAAAATCTCCTTATTATTTTCCCCTCGACATATTCATGGTAATTACTTTTGCCGGTGCTTTACAGCAAGCTTTGGCCTATTGCGCTGCTGCTGCTGATGGAGACGCTAAACGCCTTCCGAGCCGGTCTCAAAAAAGCGAAAGTGAAGTCTCGTGTTGTTTCCACCAGTGTGGAATTTTTGCATCACCATAAATTGTGGATGTCAAAAATATAAAAATAAGGAAAAGCCTTAAAACAGACCCGAAGCCCGGCCTGGGTCTGAGCTATGACGTGAAAGTCGGGGCCCGTCGGGCTCGGGCTGAAACTCACCTGGTTGATTCTCTGATGGGCATCGCACGTAACTTTTAACAAGATTCACTTGTTTAAAACACCAAAGTGACCCCTGTCCTTTATTTATTTTCTCCATTTGAAAACATTCTACATTCATTTTGCTCATTAGTGTTGCAGCTGATGCGTTTAATAAAATGTTTTTATTGTTGTAATATGAAGACTAAACTGACTGCTAAAAAAAAGACTGCTAATTTTCAATACTTTTTAAGATGACTGAAAGGAAGAAAAAAAAAAGTGAAGTATGGACTTACTACACTCAGTCACTGATTTACTTTATAACAGTAGATAAATATCGGTTCTCCATATTGGTTATTGGGCATGCAAATAATCGGTATCGGTTATAAAAAAACAACAAAAAAAAAACAATATCGGTCGCTCACTAATGGACAAGATGACGGACGGACAGACAGGCAGACAGACAGGCTGACAGACGGACAGACAAACGGATAGACAGGCTGACGGATGGATTGACACCCAGACTGAGATAGACAGATGGATGGACAAACTGAGACAGACAAATGGACAGACAGACAGGCAGGCGGACGGACTGACAGACAGACAGACGCACCAGTGCAGGAGATGCAGGTATGGCAGCTGAGCTCTGATTTCATCCTGAAGATCACCTTTGAGGGCTGGAACTCTCAGCAAGTCTTGAGTCGGGACACCAAGAACATGGCTGAAATCATAAACATCACATCTTTCAGCACTAATACTGCTAACAGAAAAGCAAGTAAGAGTAAAATATGCTTGGTGCACATGCAGGAATGAGGATTCCTGGAACAGGAACAGAATGATCTGTCACAGAAAAACCATAAAGAACTGGATTTTCCACTATTTTCTACAATAATGAGGAGCCTGAGGAAAAAAACAAAACAAAAAAACAGAAGAACCTAGGTAGCTTATTAGTGTGGGAACCCTATTTATATGATCACATGACTGTGTGTGTAGACTGTGGTGTCAGTGAGGATGTTACCTTAACACATCCAGAGGCTTCAGCTGATCTTGTGCAGATTCACAGAAAGAGCGCATGAATTTGTCAAAGAGCTCTTCCATAACACTGTGTTTACCCTGCGCGACAAGCAAACGCATGAGCGTCAGGTCATCTTCACTAAGTTCCTGAATGTTGAAATGATGCCGTTCTCTCACCTGAGCGAGCAGACTCTTGCTGAGCTGGTGGAATATGCGGGCGCCGCCGGCGCTGTCGGAATGAGCGCGTCTCCACAGCTCTTCGGCTTTATCCGTGTGTCCCGAGGACACGTGCAGTTCTCCGGTGATCTCCAGCAGGGGGCAGTAGAGCGGACACTCCTCCAGCAGACGCTCGCACAGCGCGACAGCCTCCTGACACCTGAAACCACAACACTCGCGTCAGTAAAAGCACAGCACTCAGGAAGTCTCATCACCGCATGACGGAGCCCCTGTACCTGTCCAGCGTCCTGTACAGACGAATGAGGTTTGAATGAAGAGGGAAACACGCCTGAATCTGCTCACTGGAAGACAAACGCTCATCCGTGCAGCGACACACAGCATCTACAGGAAACAGATCACGTTTGAGTTTCTTACTTTGTGTAGGTGCTTTAACACCGACGTCAGGCTGGTCGAATATTTACGAGGCGCTTCACCTTTGAACAGGCTGATGATGGCGTCAGCGGGTGTTCGGAGATCTCTGGCCGTTCTCCAGGGAATGAGGAACGGCTCCGTGCACACGATTCTGGAGGGGTTGGAGTCGGCGGGGTCGCACAGACACGACGGCAGACGTCTGAATTCGGTCAGGTGGATATACGACAGCCACGTCAGACAGCGGTCAGCCACGGTCAAATGATCCGCGACGCTCGATTTAGAGCCCGAACGTAGCGCGCTCTACAGAACATACAATGCAAAATAAACGATCTAATTTAGAAAAAGGGAAATATATTTGCTTATATTCTGGTGAGCAAGCTCAGCACAAATGTTCATTTTTTGGTGAACTATCCCTTTAATCAAGTTTCCATCTAACATGTATATATATTTTTCAGTTTAATTTCAGTTTTCAAAAACTAAAATAAATAAACTCAGACTCATACCTTGAGTATGTTGAGAGCGTTGTGCTGGCGGCCCGTGAACACGCTGAGCTGAACTCTGAAGAGCAGCGACTCCAGCAGCTGGAAGGAGCGCACATCCGGCCTGATGTCACGCGACGCCTCCAGCAGGTGCGAAATCAGACGCCCACACACGTAATCTTTACCCTCGAAACCGCTCTCGACGCTCATGTACTGGAAGACAGACACAAACCACAGCTCTTCATCCGCTCAGATGCGTGTCGCTCGAAAAGACAATCACGCGGTTCCACTCACGGTCCACCAGACGTCGTAGTGCGGCGCGTGCTCCACGGCCATCTCGCACATCTCCTGAACCTCCTCTCTGCTGCCGCGCCGCGAAAACAGCGTCAGGTAGTGACACCACACCTCTGTGTCCTCGCGGTTGTCCTCCAGCGCACGGGACAGCGTGTTCAGCGCCGCGTCCAGACACTCTGACACAGAGCTACACACACAAACCCACAACCTGTTCAGCCCCACTGAATTACAGAGATATTTTTGATGTTTTAGGAAGATGCGCTCGCCTACAAATCACTCTAGCCTAATTCATCTCAAGAACTCAATAAATTGGTGAGTTTCATGCATTAATGGTTAATTCTACTGATCTGCATGAACGTCTGCACTCCCACACTCACGTGTCCTTCTGATTGAGGTATTTAAAGGCCAGTTTGATCCACAGCTGCACGTCGTTGGGACTCTCCAGCACGCTGGTCTCCAGATTACTGATGTCATCCGTCTCGCTGTCGAAGTACCTCTTATCGTCCTGCGTGACGCAGACGTCAGCCGACGACCGGCGCTCCTGCACGCGCCCGTCTGTCAGACAGGAAGAGAGATTCACGTCAGCGATATCAGCCCAGATTTACCGTATAAGCAGCGCGGGGACGTCTGGCGACTCTGACCGTGACAGACGGGAACGGTGACGTCCACGGTGTTGAGCTCTTCATCTTCCTGTCCCTGTGCGTTCACTTTCTGAGCTTCAGGTCTCCATTTCCTCTGGGATTTGCACGTGGTGAAAGGAGGAACTGATAGAAAGAGCGACGGTCAGCTGCAGCGCAAACTAAACTCATCAAACACAGACGTGACACGAGCACTCACTGTGTCTCAGTCTCTCGTTGACTTTGCTCACGAGCAGAACGGCCTTCTGGTCCGTTCCCATCCGGTCCTTATTGGGCCCAAACAGTTTCTTCATATATTTCTCTGTGAACAGAGTCGGGGCTCGTGATTTATTTATTTTCCACAGATCATCTAGAGACGTCGTGTGACGTGACGTTACCTGTGGCGCTGCTGATGTCACCGCTGCTGCTGGCGTCTGTGCAGCCAATCAGAGGCAGGCTGTAGGACAGGATGTCCTGAAACAGCTGGCTCTCGGTGAGGGTGCAGTCCCTCATGTGCTGCCTGAAACACACAGATCGCTTCAGCCACAGAGTAAAAACACAGTCAAACCTCAAACAGCACGGTGTCCGTCCACACGTACCACGTGCAATCGTCGTCGTTACACGTGCCGGTGAGATCGAAGCGGCAGAAACGCTTCTTTGGCTCGATGGCGTTGCTGTAGGTGACGGAGCGGAGGGAAAGCTTCTCTTTGGTCCGGTAATACGGGCTGAACCTGTGTTTGAACAAATACACACTGTTACAGCCACTGCATAAACGTTTACATTTCAACAAGAAAAACAGAGCAGAAACGTTACTGTTATTAAAAAGTTGACATCCTGAATATCGAGCCAAACCTGTAGGATTTGAAGACTAGTAAAGGACTGTGATACGGTCCAAACGATTCTGGTTTTGGCTCGGCTCTGCTCTGATGCGCTGCCATCGGATCAAAGTCCACCTGCACGACCTGCACGAGACACACACCGTGAAAAGAGAAGAAAACGCTTCGACGCTACTGACACAGACAGCACTACGTTCGGCACCGTACCTTCCCGACAGCCCCGCCGTCCTCCGCGCCGCTGCTGAGCGAGCGCACCTCCTCCTGCAGGAGCTCAGAGAGGCCGACGCACCGCTGGTAGCGCTGCCGCAGATCCTCCACGTTGAGCCCCAGCAGCAGCTCTGGCAGACCGGCCGCGCTGCAGGACGCCGCTTTAGCCTGTTTGACGGGCACGGGCGAAGCGGCGGGCGTCTCCAAATGGCACAGTTTGGGTTTGGTGAAGGAGCCGGACTCTCGGAACGACCGCCGGCGGGTATTGGGCGTCACCGGAGCGGGAACCTGCTGCTGCTGCTGCTCGTCCTCCTCGGCCTCCACGTCCTCATTGGACAGGGTGAGCTTGTCCTGGGTCAGGTCGTGCAGCGAGGGCTGCGGTAACGGGTAGAGCGCGCCGGGCGTCTGCGGGGCCGCGGGCCGGGGCTCGGCTTGCCGTAACGCCTGGGCCTCTTTGAGCTTCTGAATCTTGAGGGCGTATTCAGACTCCAGCTGCTGAAGGCGCTTCTTCTGAGCGATGAGCTCCGCGTAATGCGCGTCCGAGCGATCCACGCGCCGAACCTTCACCGGCTGCGAACAGAAACGAATCAGTTTCACCGTTACAGAACGTCGTGCGCTCGCTCAATCAATCATCTGCGTGACCTGTGCGGCTCTTACGGAGTAGATGGCGGCCGACGAGCCGCGTTTGAGCGCGGCAGGAGCTGCGGCGGCCTGCGCCTGAGACAGATCTCTCTCCAGCCTCACAGACTGCTGCTTCTTCACGCTCACACGGTGCTGAACTCTCTGAACCTGCGACCCAACACAACACACGCTCACAGCGGCCAAATCTCTCAGAAGATTCAATTCAATTAAAAATGACACATAACAGGAACTAGACAGTCCCACCAGCACCGTAAAGACCCACGATTCAGCTCGGCTCACCTGCTCCTGCAGTTTCTTCAGCAGGACTCTGTTGGCACTCACGATCTTCTCTGACGCCAGCAGCTGCTCTTTGAGTCGCGTCACCTTCCCCTCGGCTGCTTTCAGAGACTCTTTCTTCTTCACTTCCTGTTGCAGGAGCTGCTTCAGCAGAGCCTCGTCTTTACACAGCTGCGCTCTGCACAGGAATCACAGTTACGAGCATGAGCGCGTGTCTTCACGCCGCAAATATCAACCCGGCAGTTTTCATGAGGGTAAATGTAAGAGTTTAAACCCTTTTTAAGATCTCAAGTAAAGAAAACTTACGGAATAAATTAAAGGGAACATTTCATATCAAAAACGTCTCTAAATGTAAACGACAAGGGAGCAAACCATCAGAAACACTGATCACCTTAAAAATCATTTGACAAAAAAATAGGTTTGACTAGCTCTGCTCCCAATACTAGAAAACGAAAATAACTTTTACTGCAAGAAAGTGATGTTCTTCCTAAATACATTTGTCTCGTTTTCCAGTGCAAATGTCTAAAGATTCTTAAACCAAGATGCATTTACTGGAGAGGCAAAACGACACTGTGAAACTGATCAAAATGAATTTTATGATTCATTTAAAAATTAAAGCTTTTGAAAACCCGCAGAAACCCTGTCATCTCACTTGTGCTGATTAAACTTCTCCTGCAGATCCGCTGCTCTTCCCAGGAGGTCCAGCTCAGAGTCTGAGCCCACAGGAGACGGGACGCCCATCACCAACTCCAGCCGGCCTGATCTCTGCTTCTCCAGACTGCAGCACATCACATCAAAGTTTAGCAGCGTGCCACGACCGAACGCATTCATTACATATTCCTCGACAAACATCAAATCCAGTCATCACTGACACCGGCGCTGTTAAAAACATCTGATGTGTATGGGATACATGGGAAAAACACACCTGGCCATGTCGTCTCTGAGCAGGCGGTACTCCATTTTCTTGGCGTCAGGAAGCGCTTCTGCGCTCTTCACTGGGTTGTTCTCCTTCTCTGACACGGAGTGCTTCGGTTTGGCAGCCTGAAAGCAAACATCAAAAAATGGTGAAAACGTGGCATAGACTAATTCCCAAATCAATCACTCCGAGTGTGTTCTATTAAGTAAACCAAGCACCTACAGCACACAAATTACTGGAGAACTGAAAACAGTCCAGACGCAGACTGGTTGTTTAGACGACATGTGTATCACTAGAAGTCGTATTTTATAAATATTTAGTGACCTATTATTGATGTCTTGGTTTTTAGATATTGGAGCCTAATAATGTGTAAAACACCATTTGCAATCTTCAAAACGGAGGTAGAAACAATTATATCAGTAGAAAACAGAGATTTTTCAAAGCGACTCAAAATGATGCAGCAAGTCAAACACTACATCTGAAAATTCACTTGATTCAAACTCACAGACTCCTTTTTTTTTTTTACCCTCAGACTTTGATTCCATCCAGTTGGAAGAACTGCAGAAACATGTTTGATATTTTAGCTGACTTTAGTGTGCAAGTCAGTAAATGTAGGATTCCTAGTGTTTTAATTAGGGTTTGTACAGACACTGTAAAATTAAATTACAGGACTTTCAAAGATCTTTCAAGCTTTTTTTTCTTATTTTCAAGGACTTCAATCGGAGACCTCACTTACCAAACAATGTCTTCCATTTCAAACTCTTAAAAAAGTTTTTATAACAGTATTGCCTTAATGGTTTGATGTTTTATACTGTAAAAAAACTAAAATAAATAAATAAAAGATTTGTAAAAACATTCCAAAATCCTGATCTGAGACGAATGATTCACGAACCCGCACCAAAGTCCTGATCTGAATCAAACGATTCTTGATTTACACTCCGAAGTTCCGATCTAAAGCTAAATATTTGCGATCCGCGCTCTGAAGTCCCGATCTGAATAATGATTCACGAACTCAGGACTCAGAGACTACAGTAGGTCGGAACTTTGCGTATCGCCATCATTTGATTTGAATCATTCAATTCACAAAACGATTCTCAAACCCATTCCAATCTAAATTAAATGATTTGCGACATGCGCCCCGAAGTCCGGACCCGAATACAATGTTTCACGATACGCGATTTAAATATTTAATATGATCTGTTTTTTTCTAGTAAATCTCTTGAAATAAATGATCGAAGTCACAAGTTTGAATCAACTGGAGCGCTTCCAGCATAAATGACTCAATTGACTTGGTTCATTTGCCTCTTCCATGTTTACAAGACACTGTCAGTGCTACTACTAAATAAGCAAGAAATGTATGATGTTTTTGCGTAAATTTTACATGAAAAGATAAGAACAAATAGTTTTTCAATAGTTTAAGCACTTTATAAGTACCATTTCAGGAATATTGCAACTTTCAAGGGTTTTCCAGGCCTTAAATTTCAAAAAGTCAACCTCAAGTACTTCAATCACTTCGAGCACCTTGTACGAACCCTGTTTAATAATAGTTGTGTTTTTGAAGAGCCATCAGTGTACTGCAGTGTTACGTTCACATAGAGACTCACACGCACCTCTACCGTCCTCCGAGCTTCTTTAATCATGGACTCCAGTCCTCCAAACATGCTCTGCGCGGGGCTGCAGCTCTCGCCGTCAGAGTCGCTGTCGTCCGACGCGTTCAGGCGCACCACCACAGCCTTGTGTCGAGGCAACTGCAACACACGCACAAATATATATAACGCCTTCGCTCTTTATCACGTCTGACCTAGTGACTCCAGATCATGAGCCTGCGTCACTCACCACAAACGGGGCTTTTGGGGTCGGCTGTCCCCGTACGAACTTGAGCGCCCGTGCGTGAGAGATGACGGTGTTGAGACTGACGGCCGTGAGGTTGCTCCTGGTGTTGGGCTGAGCCGCGGGTCTGAGAGCCGGAGAGGGCGGCCCGCTGCTGCTGGACGCGTCCTACGGAGACAGAGCAGCTGTCACACCTGACGTCCCGCTCACGGTTCAACACGTTACACTCTGATGCGCGTTACCTCTGCTTTAACGGCTCGTTTGCTCGCCAGGGACTTGAGCAGCTCTTCTCTCAGCAGCATCTCCTCTTCCTCTTCCTCGTCAGCAAACGGCGGCTTCGGCGGCTGCTCCGCTTCATCTGGGGGCGGCAGCGGAGGCAAGGGGGGCGGGGGNCTCAGCAGCATCTCCTCTTCCTCTTCCTCGTCAGCAAACGGCGGCTTCGGCGGCTGCTCCGCTTCATCTGGGGGCGGCAGCGGAGGCAAGGGGGGCGGAGGAGTCGAGCGCACAAACTCCATCTGCTGCAGGTAGTGCTGCCCCACACCCTGACACACGAGCGCAGGAATCATGACGTTTCCATTTTAGAAATCAAGCTAAAACTAGTGTTTATCAAGGTGAATTATGTGGCAAAGGTATGAAGAGAGGACAAACAAAACACATTTATATGTGGGGTTTGACCTCGACTGAGACACTCTGATGTTTGGGATAAACGCACCTGTCTGTAAGGTGTCGATTCCAGAGGAAACATAGGCAGCGCGTCGTGCGTCGGTGACGTGGCTGCAAACAATCATAAACGCCATTACGGTCTGAAATGTGTTTAAATGAACAGCATTTACATCACATCGCTCATCTCCTGTACCTGGTGAGTTGGTTTCGCTGTCCGTGTCCATAGCCACCTCGTCGTAGTTATCGTACTGGTAGAGATTTCCCGACGTGTCCAGACTCTGTTTGGCCAATTTCCTCTGATCAGCATCTGTAGACTGTAAAAACACACACGTCACATGATCATCAGACTCTGCTGAGCTCCAGGCCGTCGTATAGTCGGACTCGAGCGTCTCACCTTGCTGTGGGAGCGATGTTTGGAGCCCACCAGCTTCATGAAGCGGTTGTACTGCTCGTCCTGATTGGACAGGTCTCTGATCTTGCGAATCTCATCCTCTCTCTTCCTCCTCTCCTCCTCCTCCTCCTGCTTGTTCCTCTGCTCCTCCTGCTGTCTCTGCTGCTGCAGTTTCCACGTGCGCAGCTGCTGTTTCCTCCACGCCTGCTTGGCTGCAACGGACAGACACATGCAGTATCGCGTTCAGACGGATGTGGGGGCGAAGCGCGGTTCGGTGTGTCGGTGTGAATGTCTTACTCAGGTAGGCCGGTTTCTTCGCTCTGGCCGCCGCTTTGCTCTTGTCCGGAGCGGGTTTGGCAGCTCTCACCCTCTCCTGCGACCTGCACGCCACGCCTCCTCTGACGCCCGTCTTGTTCCTGTCGCACGGAGGCTCGCTCTTGTCCTGAGACACTTTAACGGCTTTGGTGATCTTCTCCTTGCTCTCCTTCAACACCTGCTGCTCCTTCTGCTGCCACCTCCTGCTGGCCGACTGCAGAGCCAGGAGACGCAGCTGCAGCTCCGACAGGTCGTCCTCGTCCTCCTTCTGCAAGCACATCGTCGCATTCAACCGCTCAACAATTGAACTACGAACTTTCAGGTTTCAGGTCACACAGTAAAGTCGATCTGTACCTTGACGTGGACGACGGGGGTCTCGTCACTCACAGCGGAGATGTTGAGGTCCGATTCTGACTCCTCACCCTTCACACCTGAGAGAAGATAATAATCGTAAAAAACAAGCCCGTTCAACGAACTGCGTAAAAGTCACTATGTCGCTCTGGACTACCGAAGCGTAAGATCTGCGTTACCGTCATCTTGATTTCCGTCATTCTCCCCTTCGTCGCCGTCCGGCCTCTGCACGTCCTGTGCGGTTCTGCTGTTGAGAGCGTCTCTTTCGGCGGGCGTCAGCAGCTTCTGTCTGAGGGGTTTGATGTTGAACGCCTGAAACACTTTCTTCTCCTCCTTCACAGCAGAGATGGGCTCCTCCAGCGCCTCGGGTGGCGGGACGGGGTCGGCGGACGGCGAGCAGCGACCCGGCGGCTCGTCCTCCTCTTTCAGGGCCATTCGTTCCTCTTTCCGGATGCATTCTAGCTCCAGCTGGATCTGTTTGTACTTCAGCAGCAGATCCTCAAAGCTCTCGTCCGTGGTCTCGGGTTTGAGGGCGTTGTTCGCCGGCCTCCGCGTCTGACATCTGCCCGCTTTCTCTGAGAACCGGCGGTTAAGAATCAATTGTCTTCTCTTCCTTTGTTTTCTGCTGTAACAATGTGAACACATACAACATATACTGCACATCGCTGGTCTGCTGTCCCGAATTAATTTAACCATAAATAACTGACAGAATGCTCTGCGAATCTCTCATTTTCCTCCCCACATCCTCACGCCTCCATTGAGCTCAGTGACACACAACGGCACACATTCACAGCACACAGTGATTAGACAATCAGAACAGAGCCTATTCACACATAGAAGTAGAGTGGCAGACTCAAATGGACGACTGAAAGCATCAGGAAGAGAAAACCAAGTCATGACTACTTTTGTGTGTAAATGAACTGCTGTAAACCTGGACCACAAAACCGGTCACAAGTATCAGGGGTATATTTGTAGCAATAGCCAACAATACATTGAATGGGTCAAAATTACAGATTTTTCTTTTATACCCAAAATCATTAGGATATTAGGTAAAGCTCATGTTCCACGAAGATATTTTGTACATTTCATTGTACCGTAAACATATCAAAACTTAATTTTTGATTAGACATATGCGTTGCTAAGAAGTTCATTTGGACAACTTTAAAGGCGATTTCCCCAGTATTTTGATTTTTTTTCCACCCTCACCTTTAAATAGCCGTATCACGACCAAATATTGCCCTATTCTGACAAATCATACATTAATGGAAAGCTTATTAATTCAGCTTTCAGATCTCAATTAAAAAAATGCCTTTATGACTGGTTTTGTGGTAGAAGTCACAGAGCATGAACTATGGCAGCACATACAGCATTCATATCCTCATATCACGGCAGCAGAGCCATCATCAGACGATAATTCTTTATCATACAGCAGTATTTTACTGTAGTACCGGTGTGGCTGAGATAAGGATACGTTTTCTGTTGGGCGAGTCGGTTCTGCAGCCGTGATTGTCCGGGAATCGCTCCGGCCAGTCTCGCGTCCAGTCTGACGGGCGGCGTGCGCGATATCTGAAGCGGCCCAGCGCGCCGTGACTGCGCTCCCAGAAGCTGGAGCGCGGCGCAGATTCGAACCCCTGCCGGAGGCCGGAGGGGAAGGGCGGATGAACGGCTCTCAGCGGCACTGGAGCGCTGTTGTTGAGCATGGGTCCAGGTAAACGCGCTCTCCTGTTCATCATGGGTCGGCCGGGGCGTGCGCGTCGCGGAGGCCGCGCGTTCTGCCGCGCGTTCTGCCGCTGCCTCTGCGGCTCGTCGTCGAAGATTTCCCCGTCCTCCAGCTCGCCCTCCTCTTTAGGAGACGGACAGCCCGAATTCACCTCCATTACTGATATCTACTGACAGCTGGATGCGTTTACTTACAATTCATGCTGATAACTAGGATTGAACAGTTCGCATCGCGCAAGGAAGCGTCAAACGCTCTACTAAGCAGCTTTCAGTGGAACATCGCACTCATCCTTACTGCTCCTCCTGTGAGTATCGCGAGATTTCACACACTTCCCGTCTCTTTCCCGTAGATAGGCCGGGGAAATTATTTTTGAGGTTTGTTGGGTCAAAGGGCAGTACAAAACATCTGCTATGAATCGAGCGTTACATGACTGTATTTTCATTCATTTTCATTTTAATGCAAATGAGAATATTAAAACAAAATATAAATATTATATAGATAAATATAATATTAGATTAAAAAAAAAACAGTAAACTTAAAAAAAAAATAAATAAATGCTGACTTGACAACTACGTGAAGGCTAAACTGAAGTAAAATTATTAAAAACCAAAGCTAAACAGACACATAAAAACTACTAATAACATAAAATAATAAAAATAAAAAAACTAGTTCAAAATATTAATAGAACCGTATATAAATAAACCTAAAATAGCTGTGTGTTTAGGTGAAAAAGGTTGTGAAAATCATCCAAACGTATGTGCAGTTTTCTTGGCGGACACGAGCGGTGCTGTGGCGCTGTTTTCGCACAGCGACGTCACATCCGCTACTCCTGGTGACACCAGAGCACTTCCGGTCGTGTAATGCACCGTCGTGTTTTCATGAAATATTTGATCATATCGTATTTGTGCAATTAAGTGATAATAATCGAAGAAGACTCTAAATAAGTCCGGCTTGCAGAACCCGTGCAGCGAAGCGCTGATGACATGATTGACGTGTGTGAATCCTAATCAGATAATCAGATATTGATGAAGTATTGATCAGTGGAGATGATGAAGAGAGCGGCGCGACACGCGCGGAGAGGCAGAGCGAGCAAACGAGCCTGTAACAGAACCAAGACCGATGAAAACACGGCGGACACACATGACGACACCGGTGAGATGATGATGATGATGATGATGAAGCTTCTCTGTCTTTTGCTTGAGTTCTGAGTGCTCTCTGTCATTCACCCAATCATTCTCGCGTCTCTGTGTTTACTGACTGAACTCATGAAGTTCCTGTAGAGCTGGAGAACACGCTGCTGCTGCTGCTTGAACCTCAGGTTATGGGTTTGCCACACATGAACTGACCCAACACGACCCTTCATTGGACAGAAACTGGTCTATGAGATATATGAGTGTGTGAGATGCGGAGCACAGCTAACGTTAGATTTACATGTCTCTTGTTCCTCTGAGTAAACAGCAAACGTCTGACTGGAGCGTCATTCTGTGACAGCTTTAATTCAACATCAGCGACAGTGAAAGCATCTTAAATGTTTTGCATTCAGTCAGATGAATGATCGGGAGAAGCGGCTATGTGTGGTATTTTTACAGCGCTCTACCGCGCTCCATCTTTCCTCAGATTGATTCTCGTTACTAGTGAATCTGAACAGTTCGTGGTGAGTTCAGCTTCAGCCTCAATCACACACACCTGAACCACAGCAGTCGAGCTCTACAGGGTCACTCCGATCTTTCAGACAGGTGTGTTGGGACCAGGAATGGACCCCCTTGACTGAAGACCGTTAATCTAACCGTTATTGCTTTGATGTGTCAATGAAAGGGCTCGTGGCAGGTCTGTTACTTGAATACTGTTCCTTGGGATTCACTTTTTGATTAGTACATTTCAGATATTGACAAAAATTATTCTTGTCCTTCACAAACATTCAGTTTTAGTGCCGCGTCTTTTATGAAGTTCACCCAAAAATGAAGAATCTGTCTTCATTTACCCTCAGATTGTTCCAAATCGGCATGATTTTCTTTTGTTATATGGAACGTAAAAGAAGATGTTTTGAAGAATGTGAGAAACCAAACAGTTTCTGGACCCCACTGACATCCATAGTAGTTTTTTTTTTTTTTTTTCGTATTATGGAAGTTCTCTTTTTCAGTGTGGAGGAAATAGAATTAATTTGGCAACCTGGTTTCTACAGATGATCTTTTGCAGTGGGGAGGAGTGTATTAAAATCTTTAAAATATCTAAAACTTCAAAACAAAAGAAGAGTTTTAAAGAAAATTACTAAAGGTTTTTTTTTTTTTTTAACGTTTTCCTCCAAACAACATGAAAATACTGTAATATTATGGAGACGATACAATAAGCATGCAATACAGGAAATGCTTAATATCAGTGTAAAATGTTAGAACCTTTTCACATGAACAAAACTAAAACAATGTTTGTCCACAGTTTAGAAGAGGCAGGACTATTGAAAATCACTACATTATAAACAGTAGATTAAAAGTACAAACTAAGTGTTTAACTATTGAGAGCTGAATGTTCACATGTTCTCGTGATGTGTCTAATAAATACTCTATTTTCATTTCAGCTACTTTCCTAGGAAATATTTGTAATTTTGTTAGTTTGAGAAAAGACTACCAGCGGTTATTTGATCCGAAATACAGGAAAACTTTTTAAAATAGCTGCTTTCTATTCAAAAATATATTTTAAAAATGTAATTAATTCCTGTGATCAAAGCTGAATTTTCAGCATCAGTACTTCAGTCTTTAAAGAATTAAAAAAAAAAAAATTCTACTCTGCTGTTTTCAACATGGTAATAAATGTTTTTTGAGCAGCAAATCAGAATATTAGGATGATTGTGACTGGAGTAATGATGCTAAAAATTCAGCTTTGAAATCACATTTTAAAAACAGTTGTTTTAAATGGTAAACATTTCAATTTTACTGTTTTTGCTGTACTTTGGATCAAATAAACGCAGGCTTGGTGAGCAGAAGAGACTTCTGAAAAAACATTAAAAATCTGACTGGTAGTGTGTATATACTAATACAATATACTGTTGGTATAAAAGCAGTTACTCGTGTGACGTACAGCTTTTTGACTCATTATATAATTTATTTAATTTTAAACCTAAATCCAGGCAGAAATGTTTGATTTAAAAAGTCCGTTGAAGTCACTGTGATGTTTTGAAATGCTTCTATGAGTAAAAGCACTCTAGTTTCCTTCAATCGAATTGGCTCATAGCATCATGATCATTGATTGTTCTCACAGCTGCCTAGTTGTTTAATGTTGACCCTTGACCTCCCCCTGTTTTCACAGGCCGGATGAGCACTGGCTTCTGTCGACTCTGTCACGGGAAGTTCTCCACGCGGCGGCTGCGGCAGGCGTTTGCGCAGCTGCAGGGCGAGTCGTGCGCCGTTTATCCGCTCTTCTGCACAGACTTCCAGCAGCTCTTGGGAATCCCCATGAACAGAGACCCCAGTCTGTCCCAGTTCATCTGCAACAACTGCCACGCTCAGTTCTACAAGTGCCACAGCATCCTGCTGGACTTCAGGAACAGAGTCAACCTGACGCCCGTCTCCAGAGACAGGTGAGCGGCGCCACATCCGCCCCGAAATCAAGAGCACAACAGTTCTGTGCTGGAATATACGAGCTGTTCATTTAAATCAGTACAAAGACAGTACATCTGTTACAGTCAAAAGATCAAAAATATTCCTCCAGCCATGACCTGTGAGACTAGAGCTAAACGATCGCATCGTCTCTTTCAGGAGCAGCACTGAATGCCCGTCGTCCCAGGAAGACATCGCTTTATTCCGTGAGTACATGTTCACAGACGTGCGTCAGTTACTGCTCTGCGTTCTTGTCTTACCTGTCTCGTCTTCGACAGGTTCACACATCACATCGGACAGACGCTGTCTGCACGGTCTGGTGTCGTGGGCTCACAGTCACGCGGAGGGCTGCCGTTCCTGCCCCGACCTGCAGGAGATGCTGGAGGGTCAGTGTCGAGGGGCTCTGAAGGTGGTGTGGGGTTGTGTGGACGGTCACACGTACGTGATGGACACCGGCGGCGCTCAGACCAGATCAAACGCTGGCCCGGCGACCGCTAAAACTCAATGTGACGACAGAGCAAAAGCGAACAAAGACGGCCACCGGTCGGCGTCGAGAGCGAACAGCGTCCACGCGGCCAGATCAGGTGAAGCTGCCGCACCTCAGAATCACAGCAGCGCTCCTGCGGGCCGAACACAAGGTGAGGCGGCAGAGAAACGGCAGAAAAACCGGGTGCTGGTTTAAAGTGTTTGTAATATATGCACCAAGTTTGGAATTTTTGATTGTTTCATTTTGAAAAAAAAAGATACTTTATTTCACCAAATATGCCTTAAATTGGTCAAGAAATATATTAGATATTTGTAATTTTATCCAATGATGTTCTAATTTCTTATTTATATACAGCACAATAAACACAACTGATAGTTTGCCAAGTTCTCAAAAATACCAGCAAACCCTTTGAATGTGGTTTTCTTCATCCACCCGAGCAGTTTAGTTGCACTATCTGTCCAATCTGACAACTTTGTAGAACCATCAAGACAGGTAAACGTCTTGCATTTAGAGGTTGGTAGTTTAGTAATTAAGCGCTCCGTTTTATTAGAATTCAGCCGAAGGAAATTGATAGCCGTCCACCCTATGATATTGTTAATACATCTGTTAACTTTGGAAATTAAATGAGAAAAGCAGAGGACCTAACACCGAGCCGTACTTAACGTATAATTGATATGGCACTTCTACATTTACATCATTTGTTACTGATCGTAGGTAAATATAACCTAAGAGGAGCCATATCACTGGCTCCTCTTTCTCCAGTCCATCCAAGAGAACGCTGCGATCCATGGTGTCAAAAGCAGCACTGTGATCCAGTCGTACGTTTATGACCCGGCAGTTCCGTCAGTCAGGATACTTTGTACGAGGCCGTATCTTCCGCACGTAACGAGTGTCGTTCGTATTTCAGACGTGCAGTCCTGTGAGGAGACGCCCTCTTCGGTAGCACCACTGCTGATGAGCGGAGATGATGGGGACAGTGATCTCTCAGACAGGTAGTTCATACACATTAAACACCCAGATACCCATGAACAACACGAGAAAGATCTGTTAGTGAAGCAGAAGACGACATTCTGAGTCACCTCAGTGTTTGATGTTTTCAGGAACGTGTTGAGCGATGAGGAGTGCGAGGACAGGAGGAAGAGCGGCTCGTCGGAAGACAGCTCAGATCTGAACGCTGACAATCGGTAAAATATACACCATTCGAGAGTTCGGCTCCATAATGCACACGTGATGATCTAAAATGATGTGAGACGTGCCAGTGACTGAATTAACTGAACGGGAGAGGTCTAATAGATTCATGTCCGTATGAATTTCCATTTATGAAGACAGACGGCAGATTGATCAGGAAGAATTAAAAGATCTCACATTCTTTCAGTTGTGTCAGTTCCTCAAAGAACAAAGAGGCCAAGACACTGGAACCCAAAGCCAGGAGGAAACCTGGACCCAAGCCTGGCTGGAAGAACAACATCAAGGCAGAGCGGTAAGATGACCTTCAATATCATTTCCATACCGTGGTCTGTCTGAATACTCGACTCTGATTGGCTGGAAGGTGTGTGTCAAAACAGTTGAATGCAACTTCTTATTAGCACTGCACTGAGACACTGAGAAAAAACAGCTTCAATACTGAATCGCTATATTATAATTCTCAGCAATGAGGCTGTTTTTGAAGTGACTAAACTTACAGCTTCACTGCAGATGCTACACAAGCCGGAAGGTCAAGCGTGAACATGGCATCTCATATTCAGTGATTGTGCTGATTTGATTTGTGTGTCTTGTAGAGAGGAGCTGCCCACCATCTACAAATGTCCTCACCAGGGCTGCACGGCCGTCTACAGAGGAGCCGACGGCATGAAGGTACCGATCGTCGTCTCAAACACACACGTGTCGACTGACATTATGACGTGAACTCACTGACTGTGTCCCGCTGCAGAAACACATAAAGGAGCATCACGAGGAGGTGCGGGAGAGACCGTGTCCGCATCCGGGCTGCAACAAGGTCTTCATGATCGACAGATACCTGCAGAGACACGTCAAACTCATCCACACAGGTAACGCTGGACCTGTCAAATCAAAGGGCCCCAAAGTAGATTTGTGAAGCCAGCTAACACTACAAAACGTCCCAGAATTGCCCAAATGTATAAATAATACTTACTGGTGTTTGCGCTTGTGGTTTCCTACCACACATGATGGAGAATCATGTCCTGAAAGCTGCACTACAGATCACAGAAAATATGATCTGCAGCTATACAAAGTTGTGAATGATTATGACCGCTGTGATGTCAAGAGTAAGTGTTTTCCTGTTCCCAGAGGTGAGGAACTACATCTGTGACCAGTGCGGCCAGACGTTCAAGCAGAGGAAGCATCTGTCCGTGCATCAGATGCGTCACTCCGGAGCCAAACCGCTGCAGTGAGTATCAGCTCGACCGCTCACGACGGGCCGCGTCTCAGAGCTCGACCCTCACCGCTTGCGTCTGCGTTTCAGGTGCGAGGTGTGCGGTTTCCAGTGCCGCCAGCGGGCGTCGCTCAAGTATCACATGACCAAGCACAAGGCGGAGGCGGACCTGGAGTTCGCCTGCGTGATCTGCGGCAAACGCTTCGAGAAGGCGCACAATCTGAACGTGCACATGTCCATGGTACATCCTCTCATGCAGAGCGGCAGCGCTTCTGCTCCTCCGGACTCGTCCGCCGGCGGCAGCCCGACGGCAGCTCAACACGCCGACCTCAGATCGGAGCAGACGAGGACCGACTCGCGCCCGTCCGACATCAGCCGCGTGCTGGACGGTCTTCAGTCCGAACTCGCCGACCGCACCGTATAGACCAGCGGCTCCGTCTGGCAACAGGCTGATGAGTTTGACGAGGAAGTGCAGTCTCACGAGAAGCCAGATCTAGAGGTCCTCACGCTCATGTCACAGCAGTCCCATCAGCACCTGCTCAGAGCTCTCCTCCAAATGCTAGTGAGCCGCTTTTATCAGAGCGCTCTGAGGAACTGAGTTTTAAACGTTCACGGGTCACAGCACGCTACGGCTAGAGCAACATGTCATCCTCCCGAGCTGCACGCAAAAGCAAGAAGTTCTAGACTAGGTTTAGGGTTGACAAAGCAAACAAATTCAGCCTACTTTAGCCATTAAACACTGAAATCTGGCGTTTGATTCGTTCTGGAGCATCTGTAGCGAACCACGCGAAACGCAAAACGACAGTTTCCGTTCACACGTTTCTGTGCTGAAGATGAAGAGATTGTTACAAAACATTTCATAAATTTCAATGTTTACAAGGCAGGAAAAAAACGGCTGCAACAGTTTGAGGAGGCAGCAGAAAGAAAACACCCGACTGTGTTAAAGCATCACATTTCTGTAAGTTCACACAGAGCTTAAGAAGAAAACACAAGCTTAGACATTTTACAAGCTTCATGTACTCTAAAGTTTTATTCATGTTATATTTAAAAGTTGAAAACTAGAAACATTTCCTTGCGTAATGCAGCAAGGACGTAAAAATCATATAATAATAATAAATAAGGTATTTATTAGCAAAAGCGGAGTGATTTTCTCACTGAACTGCTTTAATGTCACTTGACTCGCAGCTGATTGGTCTGGTTTGTGGTTTGTTCACTAGGGTTTGGAACAGAGCTCATGACAGACTCTGCATGTTTTTCTCTGAAAGCAGTCAGAGGTGATGCATCACGTTTTTTTTCATTCCTTTGATAACATGAAGAAAGTCTGTTTACTGAGAGCGGCGTGCGTCAAACGCGTTACTGATGGTGTGACCTGTGTGAAAGGCACCGACGACTCTTGCTCCGACGGAGTTCCCGCCTTCTCACGTGAAGCGCGTGCCGCCGAAGCCGCCGAGCGCCGCCGCGATCTCCGAATCCAGCTGCTCGTATTCGGACTGCAACTACAGGAAACACAGAAACAGCACAGAACTGAAGACTCACTCGGTCACATTCACTGGCAGCTAATAACGCCACCGATTATTCATTTAACCGCCGCGAACGCATCAGACGTGAAGCCGGCTGTTCTGATGAGATGATGTTGGTGTTTTAATGTGTACATAATAAATGCATCTAATTTTACGTGTTCAAAGCTTTTCTACTTGTTTGTTTACTGGCTCAACACAAGGGCTCAAGCACCCATTCGTTCATCTGTCTGTATGCAAATTCGGAATATTTACACAGAGGTTTACGTACTACGCTGTGGAGGATTTTGAACATCAATAAATGGATCAGGGCATCAGAAATGTCAGAAAACCTTTCCCAAAAAACTCATGTTTTTAACCTGCAGGAACACAGATGACGGTGGTGTTTATTATGTGACTTACTTCTCTCAGTCTCTGTGTCTCTCGGCAGCAGTTAATCACACTGTATCACTGAGCTATCAGTAAGCCCCTCCCCTCGAACACAGATGAGCCAATGGCAGTTGACCGCAACTCAGACGTCTTTAAGTTTCAGTGCCATAGAGAAACACTGGAAGATCTGACGTGCTCATCCGTTTGATGGGGTTTATGCTATAAAAATGGTAAAAGGACGTGGCTGGGGTACGGGTAACACTGATTACAGGTGTGCTGAGAGGATGGCCAATGGAATTTGGAAGTTATTTTATTATTCAACACTCATTTTCTGGTTGTCATACTCTCATTAAGTTACAATTTTTATCTGCTCAAGCAAAACCTTCAGCATGTTATCTCTGGTTAAAACTCGCTAACATTAGAAGTTATTGAGTGCATGCTAATGTACAAACCTAAACGGCTAACTGTCATGAACAGGTCAAAAACACGCAAAGAAGGTCTACATAATTTCATCTTACACTGCGGTACATGGACAGTGCTGATCCTGGATGTTCATCGGTGATAGTTGACCATAACAAGAGGCTTCTCCCGCTTTGCATTGTGATCTGTAAACCCCTGCTTCCAAATTAATCCCAGTACCCAGCAAATTTAAAAATCTTTATACGTCCCTCCATGGCATTTTTAAGTCCCACCTCAACAAGAGGTGTTCCTTCTGTGTCCAACACCGATCAGAAACATCTTGGGACAATGTTTTCAGACTGACAGCTGTCACTGTAAGACAGTTGCCAACTCCGTTTGTTTGTCTGAGTTAGCAACAGTAACTAAGGGGGGCGGGGCTTACCGATAGGTCAGTTGCTCCAGTACAATCAAACTCATGGAGCCGCTTCGTGACACGCAGAGATAACGCGCAAAACATGACAGAAACAACACAATTAGCATTCTCTTCAGTGACATTATTAGACACATGCTTAATGTGGGGAAAAAATACAACAGATTTAGCTGCGATTCCAGCAAATGATCGTCTGGTCTCTCTGACCCGTGTCATGCTCCAGCAGGTGAAAAAAAAAAAATCACATGATTTGAAGAATTATTGGAGCACAAACGCTGCTGGACGACACATACACACGACTTTAACACGTCCTGTCGTGTGTGTGTACCTGGTATTTATCACGTTATGGGGACCAAATGTCCCCACAAAGATAGTAATACCAGTAAACTTTGACCTTGTGGGGACATTTGTGAGGTCCCCATAAGGAAACAGGCTTATAAATCATGCAGAATGATTTTTTTTAAGAAAGTAAATGTGTGCACAGTCTCCTGTGATGGGTAGGTTTAGGTGTAGGGTGATAGAAAATACAGTTTGTACAGTATAAAAACCATCACGCTTATGGAATGTCCCCATAAAACACGTAAACACAATGTGTGTGTGTGTGTGTGTGTGTGTGTACCTGTCGTCTCTGGCTGAGCGTCAGACAGTCCGGTGAGCTCAGTGCGATGCCGCTCATGAGAACGCGCCGGGCCTCCAGCAGAACCTGAGCACAGATCACAGACGTGAGACACGTGGACAGTTAAACGTGTCGGATCCACCGAGACGGCGACCTGACCTGCTGCTGCGGGCCGTCCGAGGGATGAGCGTTCAGGAAGAGTCTGCTGAGCTCCCCGTACGACACGGCAGCGCTGTAGAGGAACCCCGGAGATCGGATGGCTCCCGCCAGAACCTCTGACTCCGCACCGCTGAGAACGCTGGGAAATGAGCACAGCAAACCCGCCGTCAGCACGAGAACGCATGAACGCCTGGACCGAAATAGAGCGTTTCCTCTCACCTGTAAAAGGCAAACGGCATCAGCCTGAGCGTCTGCGGAGACGCCACACGAGACAGGAAGTGAGTCAGTCTGTGATCTGGAAGAGGAGAAACATCACACCTGAAACAGCTGCAGTAACACACACACAGACAGAAACGGCGTCACGTGTTCACACCTGATCCAGACCGATCAAACAGCAGCAGCCAATCACAATCATCCAGCAGATGAGCGAGGAGACGCACGCTCACGTCTCTGACGCGCTGCAAACGTCCCGCGGCCTGAAAACACACATCTCGTCATCAGTGACGCTGCGTTTGTGCGTTTGCGTTGGTGTCGGTGCGGAGCGATACCTGTTCATTCAGACGAGCGCAGATCAGCTCCATCACGCTGAAGACAAACAAGAAGAGCAGAACCTGCAGGAAACATCAGCAGCGTTACATCACAGCAGACGCACACAGTGATCAGAAACCGCCCTGACGACACTCCACACCGACGCTGCTCCGCGTGTGGATGACAAAGTGACAATTTTAGGCCGGTCCAGCAACGTCAGAATGATTTTACCGTTCTCAGAGGCCAGAATAACGCTTCAGTTTTTAATGAGCGGGGTAAAACACGGCTAGCTAAACATTTAATATTTGACAGCTGTTTTATAATTGAAATGTTAAACGTCCAGTGATGAAATGTCAAGGTTGTGAATGGAAAATATATGTGCCATTCTACAGCATTAGTGCCGCTGTCCCACAAACAAAAACACATTTAAAAACCATTAAGTACTCAAATCTGAGATCCTTCTATTATCTATTGAAACCCACAATATTTTAAATACTAGTGAGATTAATCTATATACAAAATCATTTATTGGGTACTTTCAATTGGAAGCTTCCTGTCCCAAACCCCAACCAACGTAAATAAAATTAATATTAAAATAATTTTTGTATTGATTTTTTTAAATGTATATTTAGAGTTTTTAAAAAGTGAATTCCAGGAAAACAAAATCATATTTTTTCTTTGCAAATTAAACTTTATGTTAAAAAAAAAAAAAAAAAAAAAAGTATCCCACATTTTTCATGTCACTACTGAAACAGTGTATGTTTTAGTGGCTGAGACGGATTTTAACTACAGCTCTACATTTATGATCAGGAAACATTCCTGCGTCTCTCACAGCTACACGGTGAGTTCATAGGCCTCATCGTTTAGAGGTGAATGTGTTCACAAGTATGAAAATCTGTGTGTAACTTTCAGAAACGTCACTACTGAACACCTTTTTTCTGCAATTAAACATTTTTTTGTGAGTTATTCCATAACATTGAGCTTTTATATGTGTACAGCTGATCAGAACTGTGCTAGCTAACCGTGTGCTGATTAGCATCTATGAGCTAGCTCCAAAACTATCTGAAACTGTCACTACCGCAACGTTTGGTGGAGTTTCTGTAGTGACATCTTTGTTCTTTTGAACTGTCATGTCATCACTGTTTCAGTAGTGACAAAAGGAAACACAATCCTTATATCTGGGGGAAATGATACCATTTTTAGTACAGTTATGCTATTTTTTTGTATTTTAGTATGTTTTAGTTTAGTTTAGTAGCGTTTTAGTATGCGAGTTAAAATCACTACCAAAACATAGGATGTCTTGTCAAATATAAAGTATACTGAATTATCGACCAAGACGTTATGATAGTGTTTGGTTCAGTGTATATTTAAACTAATGAATTCTTAAGTTTGACATAAGTATGATCAACTTTTGGCCTTTTACAAAGAAAGTTCGGATTTAAAATACAACAAATCTGATAAACTACACTTGAAATGTTGTTAAAAATGTAATTGTTATTGATTTGCATCTGAAAAAAAATGTAATAAGATATTTAAAAATATATATATTTACAATGTAGACGTAAGCAAAATCTTAATAGGTCAGTATAACCCTTCTGACTCAATTATTCTTGTCTTTCAGTAGCGACAAATTTGGGGAGAGGACAAATACTCCAAAACTTTCTGAAAATACAATATGAGAATGAACTGCACAATTACTAGAAATGTGCACCTTAGATATTATACAATTTGTACACATACACATGTATTTTTTTTTGGAAAAAGTCTGACGATTCTGTAGAATGGCCCATCTAAAAAAAATGATTTACACGACTTGCTTAAAAAGTGACAAAAAACGGTGAGGTGAATTCACCGGTCTGTCCGTCTCGTGCAGCTGTCTGACGAGTCTTCTGACGTTCTCCGTCTCGCCGTCTGATCTCCTCAGGACAGCGTGCAGACATGCGGCCAACAGCCACGACGGAGCCGACGGCACGGGCGATACATGTCCCTCACTCGCCCTACAAACAAACACACGTTATTTCACATCGTACAGACCCAGGCTGAGCCGCTGTGATGTGACAGGAACAGGTCGCTGTGCTTCACCGTGCGCTCCAGCGGTGACCGTCCTCCAGCATCTGCAGCTGATCAGGCAGAGCGTCCCGTCCCGTCAGACGCCTCCACTGCGAGATCAACACGGCCGACAGACGCGTCCACCGGCGCTGCACGACACACACAGAGTCACAATCACACGTCCGAATGTTTGACAAACAGCGGCGGCGTAGAGGACAGACGTTTTACCGCGGCAGACAGCGTCAGCAGAGGACACTCGGTGTTGAAGACGGACAGACACGCGTTCACCGCGTCCTCCGGACGATCGCAGCTCACGCCGCCGCTCACAACCGCCTGAAACGCACAACACACGCCGCTGTCGTCATCTGAACCTGCTGTGCAAAAACATTCAATCTTTGTCCTTCGATACGGTCACGTACTTTGAGGAAGTGTGCGGTGAGTTTGAAAGGCAGCAGACCGGCAGGACCGCACGTCCTCTGAGACACAAAACACACGTTAATCGCACAGATCATCGCCACGTGACAGATTCGTGTGAGCAGATGATTGAGACCTGAACGTGACCGATGTGTCTGATCATCCGACGGCAGTCCAGAGTTCTTCTTCCTGTCCTGTCGGTCGTGACGCTCAGCAGCATGACGGGAGGAAGCAGCACCAGAACCCTGACGGACACCAACAACACTGATCACAACAGCCGCTCACCAGCCGATCTCAGAGACGCGCGCGGGCGACGGCGTTCCTACCGGCTGACGTCGCGAAGCGTCTGCTGATAGTTCAGCTCGGCTCCGATGCCGTCGGGGTCGGGGGTCGCCGCGCACCTGCCGTCGATCACGTCCCAGAGGAAGTGACCCGTCTCCTCTGATGTGTTTCGTCGAGTCAGCGCCACTTCGTAGAGCAACGCCTGCACACAGACCAGACCAGATCACAGCACATCTGTCACCACACAAAACCGCCTGCTGCTCATTCTGGTTTGCGTGTTTATTCATGTTTGTTCGTGTAATGCAGGGATTCCCAAACTTTGACCTCAATTATTTATGTAAAGACCCCTGAGAATTTAAGTTCCTTTTTCAATGTCAGACCACAGTGCAAAGAATCAGTGTTTAGTAACGCCACAACTACAAAGCCAGTCTAATCCAATATAAGACGGACACACATCATGCGCCAACTCATTTTAAGAGGAAGTTGCTAAAGAAAGGCAGATTTGTTGCTAAAAAGACGTTGTGATGTCATGATGACATCATTAGATAATTACAACACAAAATCATGTTACTGCATCAAATTCCAATTAAAAATATATTTTATATGTTAATTTACATTTCTTCATAACATCATAAATGCATAATAAAATAAAATATAAACAACTCTTTTTTTTTTTAAGTGCTGGACAACAATTAATCCAAAATCCCAATCCCAAAAGTTTTTGTTTATATAATATATGTGTGTATATTATGTAGACGTATATACAAATACACACACATGCATGTATATATTTAAGAAAAATGTTACGTTTATATATTAAATATATCTTCAATATATATATATACTGTATGTGTGTGTGTGTAACTACTATTTTTTTTAAATACGATGTTGAATTAAAGGGTTTTTTATTAGCTAGTAAACTAGTAAAACTACACATTCTGAACAAATATAGTTTTAATCAGTGTATTAGTAGTTATTTAGTGTGCTACACTCTGAGAAAAGTCTTTAATAATAGGGCACAATCTTCTGTCAGTGTGAAGGCATTTTTCGCATTGATTTTTCACCAGTTTTTGTTTTTACCTGCCTATTAAACTATACATTGTATTTTGTGTTTTTTCAGGTTACAGGGTTACAACGGATAATGGATAACAGATCATGTCCTGGAAAATTACTAGTACCTTTTCCATTTTCTAGATGTTTTTCTTACAGTGAGTGTATTAACTGATCAACAATCACAGGTACAAGCTACTAACAAGGTCCATCATAAATGAACGCCTGTAATGGGGCGTGATTCTGACTTGTATTTCAAAGCAGAAAAACTGACCGTTAGAGGAACAAGTTTCCTAAACATCTGTAAACATGTAAAGGTATTTTACGCTTTGGTACAATAAAAATAAAATTTACATTTGAACGTGTGCGTCGTGACACAAAGAGAACTGAACTAGCAATTCAATATGGGTGTAAGAGCTGCATGACAAATCAATGCAAACACAAGAACAGGAGGACAAGACACTTCTGGTTTGTGGCTTTAGAACATTTGCAAGGGAAATCTAGAGAAGCACCTGTAAGACAGACAGCAGGTCAGGCAGACAGCCATCTGTGTGTTCAAGGGAACTTCCTCCCGTCCGTGACCTACAGAGAGAGAGAGAGACACGCGCACGTTAGACGACGCGTGACTGCGACGTGACGGTGAGACGGACGTGAGGCACTTACGCTGCGTGCCGGTCCAGAACGGCAGCGACGATGAGGGCGCACGTTTGACCGACATCTCCTCCACAACCTCCGTCACGCTGAGACATGGGCAGATAGTACTGCTCACACGCCCACTGCTCGTACTCCTGCCTGAATCAAACACCGTCCCCTCCTATTTTTAACACTCACAAACTCTTTCCAGCGTGATGTGGATGTGCATCGTTTACCTCTCTGCATCCGTCAGTGCGTCCCGGCTCCGTTGAACACGGAGCTCAAATGAGAGCCACTCGGAGAAAGACAGCTGAGGAACGAACGAGAGCAGAGATCAACACCAGATCGGCGCACGACCGTCAGCTGAAGCACGCGGCTCTGAACGTACCTGATAGTGCGGCCGATTCCTCAGCGATCGCATCTGTGCGTTTCTCCACAGAGCCACAGCGGAGTCTTCGAGCGTTCCCGTGAGATCCGTGCCGTCGGCGTGCGGATCAGACTCGTCCTCGTCGCTCGCGGTCGCTCGGGTCTCCGGGATGAGTCTGGCCGTCACATACTGAGCCTGAACGCACACACGTGCGCATAAAGCCCTGCGCTCTGAACATCGACATTCACAACAAACTGGTTTTGTACCTTTTTATAAAGTCTTTCTGGGATGAAGTTGTGTAGCTCTTCTGACTGAGCGTTGGCTCTGCACAGTCCATACGAGAGAACGGCCACACAGAACCTGAACACAAACACAAGACGTCCAACACTGACGATCAGAGCAAAATCACGCTGACGTGTTTGAGGTGCGGACCAAACCTGAGGCAGAAGGTCACGTGTGAGCGCGTGGAGCAGATCAGAGCATCAGACAGACACTCGGACACGGAGAGAGCGGCCGCAGAAGAGCCCGTCAGCCGCACCGGAGGACACGCGTGTCTGCAGTAATGCAGCTCCACCTGCAGCGCCGCCAAACCCAACACGTGAGCCGCGCTCAACGCGCTGCCCTAGAACACACGCGGCAGGAGAAACGGCATAAACACACAGCGGCCACACAGATCTCTCATACCACTTGTCCAACAAGGCAGTTCGAGCGCTGGTTCACAGCCACGTTTCCAATCGGTGCTTTGTCTTTTGACACAAAGCAGCAGCTCTGAACCAGGAAAAGCGGTTTGGAAGTAGAATCAAAACACTGATGCTCTAGGGCTGCGTTTACACTGCAAGACTTAATGCACAGATCTGATCTTTTGACCAGGTCCAATTTTTTGGTCCACCTGTTTACATTCACTTCAGATACAGCGGCATGTGAACGTTTGGGAACCCCTCGCAGAATCTGTGAAAATGTAAATAATTTTAACAAAATAAAAGAGAACATACAAAATGCATGTTATTTTTATTTAGTAACTGTCCTGAGTAAGATATTTTACATAAAAGATGTTCACATACAGTCCACAAAAAAAAAGCTGAAATTATTAAAATAACCCCCTTTCCAGCAGTGACTGTATGATTTTGAGATCCATCTTTTCACAACTGAGGAACTCAAACACAACTATTAAAAAAAGATTTAAACATCCACTGATGCTCCAGAAGGAAACACGATGCGTTAAGAGCTGGGGCGTGAAAACTTTTGAACAGGATGAAGATGTCCAGATTTTTCTTATTTTGCTGAAATATCTTTTTTTCCCCATGTAGTACTGCAGAAGCAACAGAAGATACTTGCATGTACTTGCAAGACAAATTAAGTACAATTTACCTCGATCTTCAAATTCAAAAAGTTTTCACCCCCCGGCTCTTAATGCATCGTGTTTCCTTCTGGAGCATCAGTGAATGATTGAACTTTTTTTTGATTGTTGTGTTTGAGTTCCTCAGTTGTCCTCAGTGTGAAAACATCTCAAAAGATCTCAAAACCATACAGTCACTGCTGGAAAGGGTTCAAATGCAAAAGATGCTGGAAAACTGAAGAATCTGCAGGACCTGGATGTTTCTGAAGAACAGTGCTCAGTTTAACTGTTCAGAACAAACAAGGGACTCATGGATAACCATCACTAAACAAAAAAACAGTCGTAGATCATCCAGGTAACCACACACACATTAAGAACCAAGGGCTCCCAAACTTTGGAAGGGGGTTACTTTAATAATTTCAGCTTTGTTTGTCTTTTAGACTATATAGAAACATATGTTACGTAAAATGACTGTCTTACTCAGGACAGTACTAAATAAAAACTAGCATGCATATTGGATGATCTCTCTTATGTTGTTAAAATTATTCACATTATGTGTGAATTTTATCACCTCACTGCTGAGAAATATAGGCCTGGTTTCACAGACGGGGCTTAGCTTAAGCCAGGACTAGGCCTTAGTTAAATTAAGATATCAAAGCAGCTTTTATAAAAATGCCTTAGAAGAAAACATTACAGGTGTGCGTCTTGAGACAGAATTCACAGGGCGGGGATTAAAAACCAGCTCCAAAAAAATAAAATAAAATGTGACACACAGCACTCACACGGCATTAAAACGCTGTCTTTATGGACAAACGTGTCTCTCTCGCATCGGAAGTTCTGAGGGGAATCGGACGTGTGTGTTTAGACGTAGGTCGGATGTCCAGATATCAGACATGCATCCGATTAAAATCCACATTCGGAAATGGCCCGGATCAGACGCGAGAGCAATCGGACCTCGTGTTTACATGTGCGCGACAAATTCTGATGCGTGTCAGATGTGAGCAAAAAATTAGAGTTGTTGTGCCAGTGTAAACGCAGCCTAGAAGTAAGAACCGCTTGCGTCGGGGGCTGGGACGCGTCAAATTCGTTGTGTTCGGATGCCAGTGTAGCCTTCGGAAAGGCAAAGCGGTTCTTAGAAGACTCGCCGGTCGAACCGACTCCGAACCGGCAATAGCAGTGGCTCTGAACTAGAGTCCGGTTCACGCTGGTGGAGAAGGGAAATCAGACAGTGAAGAGAACAGATACCTGGAACTGAAGCAGATCCCACAGTCTGTGTATCAAAGCTGAGAGGAGCCACCTGTGACCCAGCAGGACCTTCACAAACACACTCGGCCATGAGCCCTGCCTGAGAAACAACAAAATCAATCAACGATTGTGGCCATTTTCTATTTCAATGACTGTATGAGACAAAAGTCTTTTGAAGGTTCATGTTCTTGCAAGAAAAGGTGACGGTCATACAGTCAATACAGTCATGTCTGCAGACTGCGACCAACACACTGACTCAGCGTTTATACTGGAATCAAATCCGGACGCTTCTGTTTCATCCAATCACAACACATGATCAACACACGTGTCCATTTAAGGTCTCTAACTATGCGTCTGTGTCCCCTGGATGTGTTTCTAAGTATTTAATGCAAATCAATTTCTCAGAAGTGAGCAGTAAAACAACACTTCTGATCTCACTCTCGGCTACACACACACACACACACACACACACACACGTGTGTTTCCTGTAATCAAAATAACTCACTCACACTGATGAAGCATTCAGACGGTCTAAAGAACACTCTTTAGTAGAGTAAAGCTAATAATACCTATAACTATAAAATGTTGATGTTGATATTATGATGAAGGCTCAGTCTGAACAGAACTCAAACAGTTGGCTTCACGTTTTGAGGCAGAACCAACATGTACATGACAAGAGGAAAACTGAGGTCAAACCTGTTAGGAGGATTTACTTTGGACGCATCCAGCAAACACAGACAGAAGTTCTGTAAGATCAGACCGGTGACCTGAAAGATGCAGACAGAGTCAGACTGCAAACTGTGAGGATTAATACATCTATCATCTTTGACGTAAAAATAACCAGATGTGCAGCACATTCAGAAAACACCCACAGCCCAGCTCTAAATGTTATCAGACTTTAAGTGGGGTTTAACATGACTGATGATGTCGTTTCCTCATAGTTCTTCCTGTGTGTTTGGGTCACTGACCTGAGAATGTTTACTGCCTAGAAATTGCTCTGAATTTGTGCCAAACAATCACTTCATTTTCAGGCCAAAGAACAAAGATAAAGGGACTAAAGGTCTGTTTACCCAACAAGACAAGCCCAGCTTTAGTCCCATGACACAGCAAAACCGCTGCATTTATCGACTCATTTCCTGCCACTTCTCACTCATCACCTCTCCTGACCACAAGCTGTTAAATGCTCAGTTCAGTGTGAACGCAGCTTATGACTCCACCGAACCAGGAGAAACGTGAGGAGAAGCGGTCGAGAATCTGTGCTTCACACGAGCTAAAAACAAACGACGCCTGCAAATGAACGGAGCAAATCCCAGGGAGCTGATCGTGAACCTCACGAGAAAACGGGGTCCATTTAAGCATGCTGGGATAACGGCGGGAGTGTGAATGCTTTCTGAAAGACCTGCACACTGACAGCAGTATTAATCCCAGTTCATACGGCAGCGTGCGCCGAATCGGGCGAATCCCGGTTCAGTGTGATGACATCACTTCCTGTCTCTTCATCAGTACGCCCATTCCTCAAAGTCAGAGAGATCCTGGACAGCTGAGCACAAACATCTGCCATGACAGAACAGACAGCAGGGCTTAGAGGAGCTAAAAACCTTTCCTCATCGTAAAAGGAAACAATATTTTTGTCATTTTATATCATGAATAACTATGGTATACCTTCATTTTGATAGCAAGACACTGTGTGCATGAATGTGTGTGTGTGTGTGTGTGTGTGTGTTTACCACCGTCAGAGGCCCCGTCAGTCATCATTCTCCTCAAATGAAGGAACTGCTCCTGTAGATCCAGCAGGTGATCGTCCTCTCTCGACTCGCACACACCTCAACACACACACACACACACGTTTGTTTTTGTGAATTGTGGGGACTTTCCATAGACTTCTATAGTTTTTATACTGACCAAACGATATTGTCGATCCCCTCACCCAACCCTAACCCTAAACCTAGCCCTTACAGAAAACATGTTTGCATTACACTTTTAGATAAACATCATTTACTATTTTTATTAATTTTTTACATTGTGGGGACCACCATGTCAAAAATCTCAGGTTTTACTATCCTTGTGGGGACATTTGGTCCCCACAATGTAGTAAGAACAAGTACACACACACACACACACACACAAACAATGCATCACAGCTGTTTTTAGCTATGTACTGAATGGAAACTCAGCTAAAAGACACACAGCATTGAACCGCAATGGCCACTGCAAAAAACTGTAAGCTTCCAACGTATTTCAAGGCATCACAGACACACCTACAATGTCCACACATGCTGTCTATGTACAGTCAGCGTGTGCTGTAAAAACAGCAGACAAAACCCACAGTAAGCTGTGGACACACAAACCCAGAGACCTTTAAACATTCTACATCAGAGAGAAAATAAATGAGCACACAGAGCTATAAACGTGTGATGAGGGGTTAATTCAGGTCACTCTGGTAAAACACACAAGCGGTTCTTCAATTATGTGTAAGTACGACTTACGACATGCTACATGTGCAATTTGTACATCAGTTAAAACAGACTGTTAATAAATGAAAGCGAGTTTGACAATGACACCTACTGATGCTGCTCTCACGTCTTTAAATTAATGACTTGTCTGATTTTTATAGGGTCACTCTTGCTGACCTGTTAAATATTTACACTGTCACGTCCCATTTCCTTCCTAACCACATATAAACTTCACTAGAAAAACTGTTGTTTTCTGTAAACTCGTGGTAATGGTAATATCAGTAGGATCAAGGCTGGCAGGAATACAAATTTGTACACAACAACAATATTTAAATTAAGTATCTTTAAAATTGAAAGTTAGAGTTTATCCTTTAAAATGAGATGAATTATTATTTTAAATATGTATTTCTTTAGAATCATTGACAGAAATGTTGTGATGAAGCACCTTCTTTCAGTCTGTTGGTCTCTCTCTGACAGGACTCCGTGTATGACGCGTACAGGCCGGCGGGAATCTTATCTGCCCTGTTTATTTAAAACAAAAACACCCAAATACAAACGATCAACAAACATTATGAAGGTTTACATTTTCGAAACCGTTTAAATGTCATGGTACGCATTAATACCATGCGTAATAAAGTGATACCTACTTTCTTAAGGCCTCAATGAACATCATTCTGGGATCTGACTTCACAGGAAGCTGCAATGAAAGAAAAAATCTGATAATCATTAAAAAACCAGTCCATCATTTTACTATAGCCGCTGGTCATCCTCACAGCCCCACACCAGCATGGGTTATGTGGGATCTTCCTCAAGAGAATCAGGATTACAACCATAATCCAACATCTAAACCCAGACCGTACCGACTGAAAAAAATGATGACGCTCACCACACGTGGAGAGAGGAGAGCAGGTAGGAAACGAGACAGGAAATACGGCCTCCGAAAAATACTGAAGACAAAGAAAAACACACTCACAACACAGTTTCAGCAGGTGTGTGTGTGTGTGTGTGTGTGTGTGTGTGTGTGTGTGTGATCTGACAGTACCTGGCCTCTATGACTGTTGCTGGGATCTTATTGGTGGTCATGAACAGCGTTATGGCCTTCTCAACATCCTGCTGTGCCGGACACTGAAAATACATTAAATACATTTTTACTTTTAGTCAGTATTTGGTTGTCATATAGGAGTAGATGACACAAGTCACAAGAAGAACTCCTGAGGAGAAACACTGACATGCCACTGTCAAAAGCCTTCCTGTCTCTCATCATAAACAAAAAGACTTTCTTTAATAGGTATGAAGTGTTCGTGTAGAGTCGAGTACAGCGACTGAGGCTTCACAGTCTGCTAAAGGGCAGTAGTTCACAGTAGCCAGACCCACAACTGAAGACATGCCGGGTCACAGAGCCAAATACGGCTGTCCAGCTGGGACGCCTCCTGCGAGGAAGGTGCCTTGGTTCTGTCCACCAAAAAGGTTAGGAGCAAGGAAATCCATGTGCCACCCTGTGTCTGCCCTGAGCAATTCTGTGAAAAAGGGCACAAATCTCCAGCAGGTTGGTGTGATCCATTGACTGGCCCATCAACCTGATACCTCCGTGTTTGCAAACTGCTCCCAACCCATGGGGAATGCGTCGCTCAGAGAGAACACAACGCCTGCTGTCTACCCTCAAAGAGCACGCACAACTGGGAGTCATTTTCTCATTTGTCATTGTTCCACACCGGCAGGTGAAATAGTCCCAGAGGAAGGTGAAAACTGGGCAAGAAAGTGGCACGCGTTGTGACCGAATTGTCATCCCGACGAGCGTGACGACTGTGTGGGAAATGGAGAACTCTTCGCCTTGGGCTTCTCCAGCGGTGGTAGTTCAAAAGAAGGACGGAGGATTCAGACTGAATGCCAAGCGCCGCCTAGATGCCTAGCCCATGCCCAGATACAGGATATCCTGGAGTCGCTACACAGAGCCACCGTCTTCAGTGGTCATTGACAGTTGGAGATTCAGAAGACAGCTTTTGTGACTTCCACAGACAAATCTGA